>JAEMPF020021795.1:0-10166 GCA_022496165.2 Catalaphyllia jardinei
CATTATGAAAAAGGAGCATTTATTTCAAGAAAAGGAGCATTTGGTTTGAGGGAAATCATGACCTGTTAATGTTCGTTACCAGTCGCCGGTGATGCAGAGACATGTAACTGCGCTGTTAAGTGGATGTTGCTAACCCACAATGGGCGACAAAAGTGTCGAGACAGTTGGCAATGAAATCGATTTCTGAGTGTCTTGGATACATTTCCCCCTTCCCCCACAAACAATGTTCATGTTTTCATTTCTTCTTCTACTGCACAGACCACAGCGGCTACATGATATTGAATTAGGGGCTTGGGGGTAGCACAGAATAAACGCTAGTTGTAAATAAATTAGAACAAGTGCTCAAATATCGGAACGCGTGTCTAAACGGCTATTAATTGTCGTCTTTAATTGTCGCTCACTGTAGGTTAAATTACGTCTGCGACGCAGGCTACAATCAACCATACGCAAGTATGAGTGAAGTATCTGCACAATGTCGGTAGCCTATCGATCGACATGTCGGCCGACAGTCGGACAAACAATCGCGGCCGATATGCAACCGACATATCGACCGATATCTCGACCGACCTATCAATCGACATATCGACCGACATATCTCGGTCGATATGTCGGTCGATATCTAGGCCGATACATCGGTCGAGGGGTGCACAAAATACACATGATCCGGGTAACCGAGACAATCAGCTACAATCGCTTAGCGTTACTGAACGTTTTTATAGTTATAAGAAGGGAAAGGTCCCAAAAGCCGCGCCGTAATAGCTGACCTGCTTTATCTTAACTCTGTAAACAAAAAATAACATCAAAAGGAAACTCTTCCACCAGGTTATCTTCAAGGTTGCGTTACAAGCACGCGATGGGCGCCAAAAGAGAATTTTATCAACTCTTAAAGTGTCATATGAAAAATGCAAAAACAGAGCGTGGACAGAAATGAAAAGAAATAAGTAAACTGAAGAAATAAGCGATTATCGACAACTCTTTAGTTACTATTATTCAGTTAATAACAAAACAAAGGAAACAGCGGCATCCTTTTGTAAATGTCAAACTGCCCCAGTAGTCGCATCTGGTTTCATTTTAACACCTCGAAGAAGCGTCTTCGGCCTCATTGCCTTCGTTTTCTTTTAAAGACAAGACGTGTTCGTATCTGTCCGAAACATGAGCAACTTAGATGGTGATCGCAGTAGCACCACTGAGGCGGAGAGCGATTCGGACGTTCCAGATACTGGCTCAGGAGGAAGGCATTATGCCCGTAGGGCTTTATCAAGAGTCTTTATACATCTCGACAAACGTGTAAAAGCGGTCCCGAGAAAATCCGCTCTTGAAAAGCTTAAGAATGCCGGCAGAGTAAAAGAAATTGCATTCACCAGAAACCACTCGGCCCAGGAGATTGAGCGTCTTTTGTTGGCGAATTTCCCAACCCTCGCTGGTTTGGACATGTCTTGGTAAGTTATCTGTTGCTGTCGATCTCTTCGCCATTGCCCATGCCGACGTTTCAGACGCTTTGAACATGACTTGATCATGCTTCACTATTTCTTTTCCCACAGCTTACGAATCATCACCTCTTACGATAGGGGGCATTCGATGAAAGTTGTGTATGAACACGTGCCCAGTGGCAATGAAATAATGGAGAAGTTTGGTGGCTCAAATCGGAAGACTGTTTTCTTGCATTGGAAGCCTGCGAAAGGTAAGTCACACCATTAACTCGACATTTCAATCATAGTTATCCTTTTGCTAATTAGATTGTTGTTATTCTTAACGCGTGTTATATACAGTATTTACAAATTAGGCGGGTTGATAATGGATGTGTATTGAATATAAATACTGTGCATACGACTGTTGAAACGTTAACGTTTCGAGCATTTTATTGAAGTTCACATTCATGTTAGAAGTTTGATAATATAGAATCACACAGTATTGTATTAATTAATATGCTTTGTAAGCTTTTTCAACAAATATTCATAATTTGTCCTTGTATGTATACACCCGGAGGAATGCTAGGGTGCCTCCTTGGGTGTTGGCCTCTGGGCCAATACCCTGCGAGGGCAATAAATAATTAAATAAATAAGAAACAAATAAATCGATTTTAAAAACAGTTGCTTACCAACATACGAAGGGGTGGCTGGAATAAAGCCCTAAGTGGATTCTGGAAATTTTTACTCAGCCCTTCATTTGTCAATGTACATGTAGCCCTTACTAAGCTATGAGGCCTATAACACAGTCATAACATCCTCTGCCCATGAGGTAGTAGAAAGTGCTAAAGCATTGCTTGTTTCTCTTTTTTTGCAGACACATCACCAGTCTCCACTAATGTGATCACCACACAGGTTCAAAGTAATGTTACTACAGTGGTGTGTAACATCACTAATACAAGAACCACTAGTACTGTCACTGTTGGCCCATCGCAAATTTCTACCACTGCTATAGGCTCTAACCCTGCCACTACCCAAAGTGGCTCGACTGTACATGTAGGTGTGCCTGTGCCGGTTTCATCTTCCTTACCTGTTCAAAACTCATCTGTTCTCACCGTCGCTGCCCATGATTCTGCCAATGCCCCAACTGTTGGATCGCCTGGGTCGTCATTCTTGGCAACTTCTGCCATTACCACCCCAAGCCAGGTGCTTTCAGTCACTTCCACTGCAACCACTTCTACTTGGCGACCGCGTATGTCTTCCAGACCAGTGCAATCGGAGGCATCCCCCTTGGCACCTACAAATGAATGTAAGTGTATACAAACTGTAATTTAAAGACCACTTCTTCTTGTATACTAAAAAACAAACTATCATAGTCACTGAAGAAACTTGTATTTATGTTTCATACATTTCAGCAGACAGTGACTTGTTCCACAGTCCATTTGAGGATATACGGGTAGTGGAAATAGAATCCGATGACCAACAAGGTATCAACAATGAATTGAAACAAGGTTTTCAGTTTATGTAAATTAAAGTGTTGTGGTCCAAAGTTATTCATGGTTAAATTCAGTTTGTCCGCATTTGAAATCAAGGTGTTTTTTTTTTATTTTACGATAGAGAGTTTGAAACAAAAATGACATTAACACCAATGATGAAAGTGCCTTAAAATTTTTAGTGTTTTAAGGTGTGATTGTCTTCATTTCCAACATATAGATTATCTCTCAGCTAGGACAGAACCTCCTGAAACAGGTATTTTAATGTCCACCATTTAATATTAATTTTCTATTGCCTATTTTCTTTTTTACTACACTGTAGTATGGTCATAAGAATCCAAACCAAGCCAACTGTATTATAAATTATGTTAATTACAATTTTTTTTTTTATAAATTATTACAATGTACATATAAATCAACTTTTAGTGGGAACAATTAAGGAGGATCTGTGTCCACTTGGCACTGTGGATTCAATGAATGGGAAAGGTATGTTAACTTCAATATAAATTAACGAAAATTTGATTTTTACAATTTACTGTTCACTAATGAGAAAAAATTAATCAAAGAGAATGAAATCAATAATTTAATACAAAAAATGACACTATATCAGTATAGTCATGTACATGTGGAAGATAGAACTCTATTAATTAGATTAACCTTTTAGAACTTCAACCAGTTCACAACTCGAAAGAAAAGTGTCCCATTATGTTCATGTTGAGAAAAGATATAAATTATTCTATATACCTATATACACCAGCCTTTAGATCAACTATTGCATCAGAATTAACAAAAAAATCTACAACAAATTTAGTCTACACATTTGTTCTGCAAATTTGCTTTGGTTATGTGACTTAATGATATGGTTCTATGCTCCTCTAGTGCCCTCAGACAAACTGGACCGGATCCAGGAAGTAATGTTATGCGAGAAAGAGCTGATAGATGACAATCTCAACCAGCCATTGCCATGTTTTTTAAATCTCCCTTTTGATGAGGTTAGTGTTCATGTTCCTTCACATCAGATGATTGTGTTTGCCTAATGTAATTGCGGGTAGTGCACCAAAAAAACAACATTGGGCAGTTCTTGAAAATATCAATTTTTCCCTCTCCCCCCACAGAAGGGATTGAAATTTCCTTGGGGGTGGTTGAGGCTTAATTGGAATTTCCAGAGGGATGGGTTGTCTTCCATGGAGGAGGTAAAGATATTATCTGGAACTACAAATTTGTATAAAATATACCTGTAGGGTAATATTTCATCTACTGGGCAGGCTACGTGAATGTAGTTCTGTGTGGCTAGGTTTACCAATAAAACATTGAATTCTTTATAAAATAATTCACTTTGCTTACACGCACATGTTCCCAGATGTGCCACCAAGGAAGGATCGATCACCACCTGATGGTATTAGTTGTCCTCAAAGAGGGAGATAGCTATTATCATGTACAAAGGTAAGCTTCCTGCAGTTGCTTGCCATGCATTCACATTCCTGAAAGAAAAAAATACACAAATAATCACATTGTCAATTCAAACTGGCAAGTGGTGAGGTGGATATTTATTTTTTACTTTGACATGTTACTGTACTGTACAATTCATATACATGTAGCGTAATGCAACTAAAAATACACATTACAGAACAATAATTATTGATAAGTCAAAGTCTAGTCCTTAACATGTAAATATAGTATCCTCTCCCACTTATTTTTACTGAGTGTGCAAAGAAAGACATACGCTCTATCCAAATGCCTGTGGCTATCAAATCATGCAGATGAGCTAATGGTTGCTGTCCTTTACTTGCCTGACAGGCAATTGAAGTTTATTGGGAAGATGTTTTTAGATGAAATTCAAATCCTTTACAGGAGTACTGTGAGCAGTTACTTTTTCGGGAGCTTGTGAAAACAACTTTTGGGCTAGTACATCATAGTTACAGCTTGCCAAAAGGGCAATGGCCAAAATTGGAGTTCTTTTATCTCTGTTATAGTTTGGGTTGGCAAAGATAAAATTTGAAGAAGGGTATCTACTGATGCTTATAAATATTTCAGTCTAGACAACATGGCCAGGGTTGCAAGACTGTATTAGACTGGCCATTAGTCCAGCTAATGAGTTTCAGGGTAGAATAGTAAGTGATAAACAGACAAGACAAAGGACTTTTCTGAAAGTGTAAAATGTATATGCTGGTTAAGATCGCAATCTGTGATAAAAGTTAAAGGGAAACTGTCTGCAGTTAAAGATAACAGTGACATTATGCAACTGATAATTATTATTATTATATGGCAAGGTAAATCCAAGCATTTGGATTGGCTCTTTCTTGGTAAGGATTTTGCCATATGGACACTGGCTGTGCAAAGTTTGCTTTCGAAAGCCAGCAAATGCAAAACAAGCATGACCTGAGTGCCATGTAATAAACTACTTACTAAGCTTTCTTGCTCGAGCCGTACTGGGGAATATTGGCCCTCAGTCTTTTTTGTACTGACCTCACTTCGCTTGGTCTGTACTGCCACGACCTCAGGCCAGTATTCCCCAATATGGCCCTCACGCTTGGTTAGTAAGGGGTTATTATTGCCCAAAAAGAAAGTGCAATTATAGTCAAGTAGTCCGCAATATTCATTGAGCAAGAGGATAATACATGTAGTTGTTGTGGTGAACTCAGTCAATCATCAGACCAAAAATAGTGCATTTGCTTTCATTTTATTATATTTTTCTCTATAACATCAAGAAATCACGAAGCCAATTTGAAAAGTACTGTTTTTGAAT
Source organism: Catalaphyllia jardinei (assembly GCA_022496165.2). Lineage (NCBI taxonomy): Eukaryota > Metazoa > Cnidaria > Anthozoa > Scleractinia > Caryophylliidae > Catalaphyllia > Catalaphyllia jardinei. Next base: position 5,646 of record JAEMPF020021795.1, read on the forward strand.
TAGAATCACCTCATGTGGGTTGATTATATGGAGGAACGACTGATGATGTAATCCTTGACCAATCAGAGCATACATATAATCAATAATCACCTCCCTAAATGAATCATGCTGCTTTGTAGAGAAGTACATGTATCACATGTTCAAAGTAATGATAATGAACTCTTCCTTTTATTGCAACCCAGAGACTATATACCGGTAAGCAAACAAATGGCAGTATATTTTGTTGTTCATTCCTCTTTAATTACACTCTGTAGATTTTTGAGCTTGCTGGGAAACGCTCAAAATATTTACTTTTGGATTGCCAAAGCAGGATCTAAGAGTGGCAGACAAGGTAATTTTTCGCATTTATTTAACCAATTCTTGATTAACCCTTTACCTCCAAGCAACTTTTTCAGAGTAACTCTTCTATAAAGGAAGCATAATATTAGCAGAGAGAAAAAATGATTACAGTAAATTCTGTTAAATATGTCGAATATTGTGTTAATTTTGACCAATGAAATACATGCAAACTGTGCCAATTGGCACTTACACCTGTATATTGTAAAGGCCTTGTCTTGTATGTTTACCCTGATTGTATCAGTTAACACAACAAGCATTTTAAAAATTAAGGCAGATCTCCCGTGGCTTTTCCACAATCGGTTTTGAACAATTTTGATTGAATAACTTTGATCAACTTAATTATATACAGTAAATATTGAGCTTTACTTTTTGTGATAACAATTTTTTTGGCAGTGTTACAAAAATTTGGTTCTAAGGGCCAGGAAACAGGCGTATTTATCTTGGCACCTACATCTTCAAGGCCAAACCTTGTGGAACGTTTTTCTGGTAAGTTCTCATCAAAACAAAATAAATGGTCGGTCATCTTTTACAGGTCGCTTTGTAGACAACTCGTGGTTTTGATCAAATAAATTACCTTGACTTTGAGTGCACTAACCAAATGAAAGTTATTTTTCCACATGATCAAGCAGAACAATAAGCAAAGTTTTCAAAAATTTGAAACCAATTGCACAAGATTACAGCATGGAAAACTTTCCTTTTTTGGCTTTTGTTGAGAGGTTCTTTAAAAATACAAAAAAGTGGCTTTGTAATATGCCATTTGCATGGAATAATTTTACTTTGTAATTTTATTTTTACCTACTGTAGGCCAGACCCTTGAAAATGTTAACCTAAATGAGGTCGAAGATTCCATAGAGCGAGGGCAAGCATCACTACAAGGGCTAATAAATGAATGGTAAGATTCCAGCCCACTTAGCGATTTTTATGTAGTAAAAAAAAAAACACACACACATACACAAGATTGAGTCAGAAAACTGAATCACCATGGATTTTAATGCAGACAGAACATGAAGATATAGAGCCATGTTCTAACCAGGTAACAAAGGCATTTGAACATGTGACACAAGCTGTATCACTAACCTGCAATGCTTGCTATTTATATTTCTACCAAAAACGCTAGCATACAATTGCAGCTTTCCCACTCACTCTAAGATAATAGTATTGTTAATATACCAGTACATGGCAAGAATGTTTAGTTTTTGGTAACAGCAAAGTCTCTTATATTATCTGTCTGTAACATGTTGTTGTTGTCGTTGGCAGGAAAGTGCTTCAATTGCATTCTCATGTGGCAGACAAATAACATCCAGTGTATGGGAGTGATTTACCTTTTTTGTCAATAACTTTACATTTTTCTGACAGGGAAAGAGTTCAACTTAGAAAAGATCAAGAGCTTGAATTCGAACAATCTCTTAGAATCGACAAGAAGGTAAATGCCAAAGCATTAATGAAAAGTATTCTGCATAAAGGAACAATAAATGACTCACAGTGATTGTGTCGATTTTACTATTTTAGTGCCAGCAGAAGCATACACTGTACTATAATAATTGTTTATTCAAAATGCATTACTTTTTCGTGCTTTAATTATCAGAAAGGCCAGGCCAAACCACAGAAGTATGATGGTAATGACGACCATGATGACAAAGCCCATAGAGTATGTCCCAGATTCTCAAATAAAAATGATAAACACATATTTCATTATTTCTGCACTTCCAGCCTCTCTTGAGGTACACTTAACAGTTATCTCCACAGGCACGTGTTGGAAATAAGACAAGGCGCATAACACCAAATTGACTGTATGCATATCAAATATTCCACAAGTACGAATAAATATACAATTGAATGGCTTGATGCAAGACCGTCGTAACTGACTGTTTGGGGTAAAAATTTTTTCCCTTCAAAAGTGCCTGAATTTTTGCATGTGCTTTTCAATTAAGTAGTAAAAGATTCCCATGTAATTTTTTTGGGTGGTTTGCACTTTGCTTCTGAGAAAACCGAAGAAAAAAAAAACGAAGTATGCACAATGAACGCAAGTTACAAAGTGGAAAAAGTAGAGCATTTCAGCCAAAAAAAGATACAGGACAATGTTTTTCTGCTTTATTGAAAAGCACATGCAAAAATTCAGGCACTTTTGAAGGAAAAAATATTTACCCGAAAAAGTCACTTACGACCGTCTTGCACCAAGCCATTCAATTATTGTTTAGAAGCACTGCCAGTAGATATCTAACTCAAAATATTGCTGGTCATTAGCCCACATTGTAAGAATGAGACCTGTTATTGGAGACGTTTTGTTCACATATACAATTTAGATCAACTTCAATCAGTAGAATAGATATGGAACAAGATAAACTGCATTTGCAAGTTTTGTTTGATTCTAAGAATCATAATTTTAAGGATCACACATATTGGGTTTTGTATATAGATTTTTATACATATATTTGACCAGGTTTTTTCCATCTATTGTAACCGTTCTAGTTATTTTTGCAATGTTATCTTATTTGTTATCATTTTGTATCTAGTAGTGAAAAGGCCAATTGGGTTGAATACAGTATGTACATAATTATGTCTTCATCTATTTTAGATAAGAGAGGATAGAATCAATCGTGTGGCACCAGAGGCTAAAGAAGGAATCACCATAATCCTTCGATATGGTAGCCTTAAAATTAAAAGGAAGTTCAAGACAACTTCCCTGTTCCAGGTGCATAATTCAAAAATACTATTTTAAATACTGAACATGAATGTGGATTATTTAATTTCTGAAATAGTGGATCAGAAGCCAAGCCACTCTGCATATTTGCCACTGCCAAATCTCATCTATTAATTTTATCATAAGGTAGTTTAATTGATCAATATATCTATTGATATATTGGAGATAAAAAGGAACATCTATTAACTGCAGATCTCCACTGCAACAGCTACTCTTAATAAAAAAATTTGTGTGTGAAGTGTTAGGTGAATAACCAAAGTGAAAATATAGTTAGTCAAGTCTGAAAATTTCACAAAGTTGCCTTGAAATAATGTTTTGGTTTATGTGAATGACAGGAAGTGTATGACTGGGCAGGTTCACTAGAAGCTTTACCTCTGCACTTCACGATTCAAAGACAACGAGAGGTGGTGTTACATGAGCACCCCATAACAGAAGGAGAGGTCCTGGATGTCTACGAGAGAGTAAGTAGCACGTATGAATGAAACAACCTAACCTCCAAGGTAAATGTAATCCAGGCTGCTCATCAATTAAAAGAGGACTTAGATAAAGAAAAGAACATACCTCTTCCTAGCTTGGAGGTCCATGCTATAAGTCAGCAACCATTTTTTATCCTTCAATATATAGCCCAAGTGCAAATTGAATTACCTAAAACTGTAACGAGTGACGAAAAAAATGACACATGTATACTACTCGTCGACTGTTGAAATTGCGATGAAAAAATATGCTGGAATTGCAGTTAAAACAGAAATGTTATGAAGTCCCTCATCCAATGAAACTGTTATCATACCAAGATTAATTATTTTAAAACCAGCTTTAATCCCTTATTTCTGACAACTATGCAGGAAGAAGAGAATGTCAAAGAACTTCTGGATTCCCAGGTAGGGAATGTTAGACATGAGAGTAATTTTTAGGTGTATAAAATCATATTGGGAAGCTGGTGCATAGCTTATGCCTACTCTCACATGTACATGTAAAAACCTCATTTAGTATACATGCAAATAGGTGGGATGGTTAAGGCCTGTATACTGTACATAAAACTACATGCAACACTTGTGCTAATGAAAAAACACACTAGTATGATGTTTAAACTTAAGGTAAAGTAACTTAACTCTTAAATATTACAACATTCATTAAAATCATTGTTAAACTAAACTAGACTATTAAAATGTTTAACTTTAAAACAAAATAAATATTACACCAGTAACGATAGGCATGCAGCAGACAAATGAATACATGTAAATAAATAGGAATTGTAAGGATTGTGCGACCTTAACTCTTCCTCTTCTTTTGTAATAACTTGTCACAGTGCACTTAAGCCTGACTGACAAGACATTACCAGACCGACATGTAGACAGACCAAACCCAGTGACTTCACTTGACTAACTGACCATAGTGACTGACCATCTCTACTGCATCTATCCAGGGACGAGGCTGTTCTAGAGCCTCGATACTTGGAGTAAACCTACTGTATTTCTCCAGGG
>JAEMPF020021796.1:0-16878 GCA_022496165.2 Catalaphyllia jardinei
GCCTTTTTTACTCTCGTTAGTGGTAGTATTTTTAATCCTGGTTCTAGCTTTAAATCTTACTTTTAGTTTTTAGCTTTTGTTACTTCTAGTTTTTAGGCATTTGATTGCATATTTTAGATTTTCATTTTTAGAGGACCTTCCAGAAAACCACCTCTGGGTGATTGGAGACCTCTTAAAATGTTTTATTTCTTTATTTATTCCTTCTTTTTTGCTGCACGCTTGTGTGATTGATTTTGAAAACACGTGTATGATTTCACTTCATACCAATTTGCACTCCATGCCACTCAGTTCAGTTACCATTATTAAACAAAATTCAATCTATAGAGTAGTAGCCATCCTTCGTTATTTTTTTCTAACATTTATCAGGGAACATTTTGGCATGCCGATAAGAAATCAACTCCAGTTTACAAAGCCCTATTTTATACTTCAGATATAAACGAGTTCACTTCCAAGTCCCATAGCTGTCATGTTAATGCTGTGTGTCATAATAACAAAGGATCTTATAAATGTACTTCACAAATTATGTTTAAGGCTATTTAACATTGATATAATTAGTCTTCACGATAAATAGGGTAGGGAAAATTGCAGATTTTGGCCATAAATAAGGTAACGGTTTTGGGAAGCGGGCCACACATCCCACCCAATTTCTCTAGGAGTAATTCTCTACTTAGTTAAGAAACTGAGCAAAACTGAGCGCAAGGGGAGATCAATGGAGACTGAAAACTATAAGTTTTCACAAACGACAAAACCTAATTTTAACTGGTTCCATCGCAGCCGACACAATTTTGATCGCAAAGTTTTGTCTAAATAATGAGAGGTTTCATTTTTCCTTGTAAACAACCCAACTGAAAAATCTTGTCAAAAAGTAGGAGTACAAGTTGAATTCCTGGCTGGATAAAGTTATCACACGAAGGAAACTTAGAGGAGATTGGACGAGCAGCGTTTTATGAACGACCGTTTTCTCTCTGTCGCTTTCTTCTCGATCATTCACGCGTTTCATTTAATTTCTGCAGTAATTAGCTCGCCACCGATTTTTCGTCCTTTTATACAGTCGCTTAGTTTAGTTCAAACTGAAACAGGGGAAAACTCCACGAGCTTAAATATCGAGTATTTACTAAGACGATTGTTGCACCGCACATATTGGATATGAGGCTCTGTCCGTTCTCGAGGCCCCGTTTGTGATTCAATTGTTATGGTCATTAACCTCATTAGACTAGTTAAGTCTGTGAGCTATACTTAGGGGACACTTTGTTTCAATGGAGCACGTCAGCGTAGGGATTTCGACTTAATTGCATCTTCAGATGACTAAACCGAGAGTAAAACGATGAAACATCAAGTAAAAAGCTGCGGCTTTAGGTTAAAGTCGGTCAAGACGACATTACGTAAGTGCGTTAAATTACATCTCAGGCCTCGCATGAAACAAAATGCAGAATTATTCTGCAACGGTTAAAAGATAAGAACTTCAGGAAACTAATTTGGTTGTCTAAATTTCAATTCTGAATTCCTCTGGGGCTATCCAGTCATTGAGGATAAGGTTTTACACTCTTAATTAACTGTAAGATATTAATAATTTCCCTTTATCCCTTTATGTACAGTTGATTTGACATTTACCACACGTGGCCATAGTGGAAGGTTTGGAAGCATTCAGAAATTCACCGTTCCTAGAACTGCCTGCTATCTTATCAAAGCTTGGGGAGCCCGGGGAGGAACACACGCGTACAACTATGGATACAATCCGGGAACCTACTATGGCGGCAAGGGTGCGTACATTGAGGGCAAGTTCAGCCTGACTAAAGGAACAGTGCTGAATATCGTGGTGGGACAGAGAGGAGGAAACTCAGTGGAGGTGAAAGGAGAACAAAGCACTACCCAGACAGCAGCTCAGCTGGGACTGTCTGTAGAGGACAATGCTGGAACAGGAGGAGGGGGAGGGAGCTTTGTTTATACTTCAAATAATGTGGTTTTGTTAGCTGCCGGAGGCGGAGGGGGTGCGTCTAGTGGATATAACGGTGTAGATGGTCAGGCCGGAACAAGTGGCACAAATAGTGTGGGGAAAGATTCATCCAATGTTCGGAAGGGAGGTACTGGGGGGCAGCCAGGTGAATGCAACACTGCAAATGCTAACTACCATGGGGGAGTGGGTGCGGGCTGGTATGCTCAAGGGTGTGCTAGGGTAGGAAAAGAACATGGAGATTGAGGTGGGTCACGTGCTCAAGGCTGGATTGGAGGTCGAGCCGGCAGCATGAACAGCGGGTACAATGGGGGACCAGCCCCAGGAGGAGTGGGAGGATTTGGTGGTGGGGGAGGGGGATCAGAGGATAATGGAGGATCAGGTGGTGGTGGGGGATACTCTGGGGGAGGTAGTGGCAATAATCGACGACAAGCCGGAGGGGGAGGAGGTTCGTATTGTAGAGGTCAGGGTTGTTCTGGTGTAAGGGGAGGGAATTCTAATGATGTTGGACTTGTGAGGATTATCGAGTTATCTGCCTAATACGAAAAGCGTGTCTTTTCCCTCATCTGAAACCAAACTGGTAGATATAAAATCGTAGATTTAATCTTTGGATTTTATCAGCTGGTTATTCATCAAAGTAAAACACATAATATTACATGTACATTGTAAGAGCTCTAACGAGGTACAGCGAAAGTAACTCAGGGAAAGCTCCTCTGATGAAACAAAAAGCGCTACACGTACAATCGCTATGAGAAGTAAAATGATACCAGAAAAAAACTAACTTGTTGATTTAAAATGTAAAAGCACTGAAATGTCTTAAACATTCTGATATCCGCTATATCATAGCGAGGAATGCATTTAAGTGGGCATTATTACGTCAAGTAGCTGTCAATATTAGCAACAACAATAACGGCACTTCAATTGAAATTTCAAACATAAATTAAGACTGGGTGACATTTGCACCAAATTTTATCATTAACACTGAACCAGTTTCCCTCAATTAATTTGGTCTTAAAGTAAATTGTCTGCTCTGACCATACTTGTCTTATTTTAGGGGCAATTCAAGTACTCAGGGCTCCTCAACAACAAAATGTGTTCAGAGCATGCGCCATAAAGCACGCTATAGTGGCGGCAAATATGCTCTGTTGTTGCTGTTGTGCCGCCATATTGGTTTATAGTTCGGTAAGAGACTGAACACAAATTTGCTACGTCATCCGATTTGAAAATATCCGGATTCACCCATCCACACGTTATCAGATTCCGTTGAGGATTTACTTTTTTCTACTCTGGGGAGCGGATTTGAAACTGTCCGAATTCCCTGTCGAATTCGCCGGATGCGCGTGGACGAAAGCCGAAAAAAGTTGCGGATTCAAAAATATCCGGATACGTGTGGACGGAGCCTTAGTTTCTCGCTTTTTAGCATTTTCTAAACAAAAAACTGAGCAGCTGTTGGCAATTTTGTGGGGTTCACTTGCGGGGTTTTCGGTATACATAGTGAAAGCTCTTATTTTCCTTTTAGTTTCAAGTCAGTCAGTCAGCCAATCAGTAACTTTATTATCGTGTCAAAATTCTTCTAGCAGACCACAAGTGGTCTATTAATCGGGGACACTTCACTTTTGTAGCCCCTATAAAATAATTGGTTTCATGCTTATCTAAAGGGCCTGATTGTTAATCTTTGGCACCGAAGGCTTGTATTTTGTAACAAAAGGCAAAATGCCTTCGCTATTTTTATTTTCGTGTTTAAGAGCAAGAGACTTGGTGAATTTTATTTCCGATCATGGTCCTTTTCCTATCACGTAGTTTGGGTATCCTCTGGCCAGCAAAGCGTATTTTAACATTTGAAATGTTCTCCTCAAAGGTAGGGGAGTTTGAAGAATTTGTTCTTACGAGTCTAAGGGCTTCGCCCTTCACGAATTCTACTTTATCACTTTGCTGGGGGTAAATCTTTGCCGTCCAAATTCTAATTTGGCTTTGGGAAGGTTTATTGTGAAAACCCATTGTTTCTAGTATTAGTGTTGTTCAATTTTTGTAAAATATTCTTTAAAAGGAGTACAGACAATTCGATATCTTGAGAAACAACATAACACTTTTTAAATTTAATTGCATGTTTCGACAGAAACTTCTGTCATCTTCAGTTTTTAAAAGTATACAAAGTACAGAGTTGAATATATAGTGCCAGCCAAAATGCTAATTAACTATAAGAACAAAAGGAAATATGACAATGTAAAACATTACAAGTTGGCCTACAAGCTGACAGGACTGTCTCTTAATTAAACTCTCCACTGTCTAGACTTGAGGTAGGTGTAGTGGGGAAAGCTTCTGTTGGCTTGAAATTAGTTCATTTTATGTCAAGGATCGAGTGTTCCTTGAATCGCCCTCGGTGTCTAACATTTCTGCTGTAAATTTGATTGTAGGATGATGTGAGTTAGCTTGTTCGATGAACCTTTTACTTAGGTCCCACAATGAGAATATGTCATCAATACAACTTTTCCAAACTGTAGGTTTTTTGACGCTTTGGTTTAGAATTTGCCTCTCGATCTTTGCCATAAATATGTTGGCAAAGGCAACAGCCATTTTTGTACCCATGGCAGTGCCACGTATTTGGAGGTAATTCCATAAATTGGAAGGAATTTTCTCATGATAAATCTAAGCATTTCTCGGAGATAGTGTTGTTGTACGTGGGAGGGCTCTCTTTACAAACTTGATTGTCATATGCTTCACATACTGTTTCGATACCCTCCTCTTGGGTTATATTTGTGTCGAGACTTGTTACGTCCATCGATAAAAGGAACGTACTATTTTTCACTGTGATTTTCTCAATAAAATTTATGAAGTCTGTCATGTCCTTTAAATAAGACTCTTGCGACTTCCATATAGGTTGAAGCAATGTATAAACAAAAGATTATATTTTTTCTGTAGGTCCATCACATCTGGAAATAATGGGTCTACCTGTTATAACTGGTTTGTGAATATTAGTAAGGGTGTAGAATTGAGGAATTCTATAGGTGAGTTTGGGTCAGCCATTTGTTTAGTCATGTCATCAATGTGGTTACCCTGGTACATTTCTGTTATTAGGGCAAGGTTTTACCGTGTGTCTCCTTCACCATGGGTTTTGCGAGCGGCCTGTAATTGTTGTGGTGGTAAATTTGTACTTTTGCCTTCTCGGATTTTTTCTTTCTTTTCCATGACAGCAGTGATACTTCCCGGCTTTGTCTGTTTTCTTGAGGTTTATGTCAGTGTTTTGTTTCAGTTCGTTTAAATAGTGCAGACTGAGATTTTCAAGTCAGAAAATCTGTGGCTCGTTTTATTGTACAGCTTATGCGGTGAGGTCAAATCCACAGTTACCTCTTTTGTTTTGAGGATGGCTACAGAAACACTGTAAAATGTTGATCAACTAATAAATCTCATTTTCAGCCAGCAAAAAAATAGGCAATATTTACCACATCGAATGTTTATTTTACACAAATTCAGCATACAATGTTCATCATAGAAACCCAGCACTTGTATGAAAAAACATAAATTAGCATAAATTAGCATAAAAGGTTCCTCACAAAAGAGGAAAATGTAGCTTTTCTTGAATGTGATCTACTGTTGTACAAAAAGTTAACAAAGAAAATAATTCCTGTCATGTCAGTAACATGTCTTGAAATTTGGCTAAAAAAGAAGAAATCTGGAATTACTTATGATTTTTATGTGCAAACACGTCAGTGAATAAAAATCCAAGTGAGTACAAGAAAGTTCTTCTGAATTTTTTTTTTTTTTTGGGTGTCAGCTAAGAATTATGAAAAGGGGCCGTCCGCCACACCTGCCATTCACTGGCAGGCCCCTCTGATAATGCTAGGGTGCCCCGGGTAGGCGGGGTACCCTGTCTAGCATGTAAACGCTTCAATGCGTTTTCTAAAGAAACGTATAAGAAGTTAGCCCTCCTATGGTATCTCGGTTAGCCGGGGCACCCTCCCTCCATGTAAACAGGCCCTAACGCAAGTGATCATGAAAGTATGCTGTACCTATTTTGTGTATCTTTCAAGAATTGAAGAGGGCCTGGATGAGGCATAGAAGATTTGGGAAAACATATTACTGTCAGTTGAATTTTTTTCTTAACTTCATAGCTTAGCTTTGGGATTCAGTGATAACTTTGCATTGGTTGGTATTTTCACTGTGAGTTGATGAATGAATCAATTGTTATTCAGAACTGATAGCCGGATTTGAGCTCTAGTAATAACTTTGAATTGGTCAAAATGTGAACTGCCTGTTAAAAAAAAACTCGTAGTTGCAATTTGTGATGCAGTGATAACTTTGAAATGTAAAAAATAAAAATATTTCACTCTTAGTTGAAAAAGAAGCATTTTGACGTTGTAGCTGAGAAACAAGATATAAACAAGTCTACTGATAGCTGAGATTTCAAGACCCTCATAAAATCTTTCAAAGTAGTTTAAGTAAACTGTAATTTATCGTGTAAAGTAGTGGCTACCAGAATACAAAATGCCATGTTATCAGCTCCAGTGCAAGCAAACTTTGTTACTGTCGAACATTTGTGACATGGACTCGCTGTACTCATTAATTAACATGCTACTTGTTTATTGCTAAGCTTGAAACATTATTATCAACCACAAAATTACGAAATATACCCAAAATAAATGTAGAAAGCATCGCAACATTTCTTTCTCTTAACTAATTAAAAAATAGTTCTCCATCAGCTGCTGCCTAGTTGGAGTCACACAAATGAAAGCCAAAGTTTAAAGGGAACCTCCACTCTTACAACCAGTTGGCTTGGAATTGTTTGAAGTAATTACTAAATCTCAAATTTTACTGGACAAGGTAAAAATAACATTCAAGAGTGGCAAAAATTGAGTTCAGGTTATCGCCGACTCTCGTTTTTAAATTCCTCGAGCACCGCCATTTTGGATTTTGTGACGTCATGTGGTTGCCGCTATTGATAGGAAGCAAAGCGTCATTGGGCAACCATTTGACGTCATGTAATCCAAGACGGCTGCGCGCGGGAAATTTAAAAGCAAATATAGGTGATAGACAACCCTTTTTTTGTCTGACTCTGATACCTCATCGCTGGGCTTTTAACCGAAATGTGAAATAAGACAGTATTTCCAACAATCAAACGTCCGTTTGCTTTAAGAGTGGAGGTTTCCTTTAAGACTTCAAAAAAATCGCTTTCTTGGACTCTACAAACGACATATGAATTCAAAATTAGATTTGTAAAGAAAATCGATGCTATACGAGACAGAGCGGTGGGAATGGGGGGGGGGGGAGTTTCGGGGGGGGGGGAGGTGGCTCATATAAAATGGTGCTCATCGGAAATTTTGAGAAGAACTCTTGAGAAGTACCAAGATCCTGAAGCATTGGGTTTCAAAATATTCATCTTGAAGCCCAGGGATTTCGCTATCAACTTTACGAATGCTAGAACATCAACCAGCTATGCAGGATGTGGCGTTATAATAATTAATCGTATCTATAACAAAATTCTCGATTGTGATTAGTTCGCGAGCGCTTATTTGCCACGTAATCGGCGCGCGATCATGTGGGTGCCCAATTACAGGTGTGCGATTTGAACTTTTTGTAACTGGATACCCAACGTGATTCGCACGTCAATCACGTTAATGGTGTCCTTAACAACGCTTCGTTCAATTTTCGAAACTTAGGACTCGCGCTTCGCGTTCGTCCGATCTTCAAATAACGCGCACGATTACTCCCTGAATTGTACTCCACCAGGAGCCATTTCCACCATTACCAATTGCACTAAAGCCGAAAGGGTGTTAATGCACTGGACTGTGATGACGTCTAACTGTTTGAGCCGGTATTTGAAAATAGTACATACAGAATGGACACACAACGTTAACTTAACTGCTGTATAATAAACTCTACTAGATTACACTTAACTTGAATTGACGTCTTGATATACGAAAGCGACCTTATGAACGTAATTATTGGTAGAAAGAATAATAGTTTCCGCATTAGATAACAACATAGCTGCAATTTTTGCGACAGTCGCGCTTACTTACATGTGGCTGCAATGATGAGAAGAATCTAAAGCTAAAATCAGTGCCTATGGCTTTTAAGGGGAAGTCCTGGACTACATTTTCTTACACGCGACACGAAGAGCTTTTTCGTAGCACAGCCGGTCTTCCCCAGTGTAAATATTATTGAAGAGATTTTGCGAGTCATTTTTGGTTTTTAACGTGTGACGAAAGCTTGAACGACAAGTCAAGAAACGTTCCCCATTTAGACAAAACTCACGACGACTGACCACTGATATCTGTTCAATACCCCTCACTTGGGTTATAAGCTGCCTTTCTAAAGAAAAAAGATTTGAAGGAGACGAATTATTTGAACCACTTCAGAACTGCTGAAAAGAAAAACACTATGTTTTCATCACCGATCAAGACTTAAAAAAGCTAATGACAAAACTTGGAAAAGCTAAAGGAAAAGTTGGTAGTCTGGCTACTACCAGACGACGACGGAAAGCTCGAGTACTTCTGTAAGTGAAGTACATACATCTTATTAGGCGTTTTGTTGTGTAGTATCGCTGAGTATTTTTACGAGTTGTGCTGTATATTGAAGAGCCCGTAGGGCGAGTCGTAATACAAAGAACGAGTAAAAATTCTCAGCGATACTACACAACAAAAGTCTAATAATTTTTGCATACTCGCTCAACATGCCGAAGCAATAAGAAAGCATTGTTTACCCGGTATGAACGTCAAAGAATATTTTTTTTCTTCAGAGCGCGAGTTCAAAAAGGCATTGCGTGACACGTTGATGCGAGCAGCGTGGTATGAACTCTTATCAACAATGGCAAATTGTGGTAAAATTTAACATTCCTTTGTTTTATAGGTATTTCTATAATCACCTGAGTAATTATACTAACACAATTATTCGCCTCAGGCTCGCCCCGAGGCGAAGTCGAGGGGAATATTCACCAATATTCACTTCGCCTTCGGCGAATAATTGTTAAAGGATATTAAGTAACGGTCCATGTAAGAAGGATAGCACACGCGGCAAGGAATGCAGAAAGGTGCTAACTTTTGCACAACATCGCTATTGTTATGTTATACTTCTGATTGGCTCAATCTGCAAAATCTACCAAAACTTCAGGTAGCTGTATCTTTATTCATCTTTAATATTTCAACTATTTTCCTTTCGACAAAATCCCTTCCGAGTCTAAATACCAAAGTAGCCCTATGTGGGGTACATTGGAAAATTGGAGGCTTTTATTTTCTTTGTTTACGACTGTTGTGATTGGTTGAAATGTTTTCACACAAAGGAAACTAACTTTCAAAATAGAGTTTAAATACATTTTATTTCATAAACCTGCTTTCCATCGATTGATAAATTCTTCGTCTAAAAACACAACCGTTTCCATGTGGGGAAAGCGTATTGCCGCAGAACAATAGAAAATGCTATAGTTCTTATCTGGATCATTACTTAAAGTGAAACGCATTGAACTAGGTGCTCATTGTTAAAAAAAGCGACTATTATGGTAACAACTATGGTGTTCAGTCCACAGCAGAAGCTTCTGCGTTATGTCTTGTGGTACTGAGCCGAAAATATGTGACAAGAGATAATTTGCTTTTTTTTTACAGTTGGCACCATTTAGGGGTGAAATCATTTCTGTTCCTTGAACTTTTAATAGTGGTCCTCCACAGACAAAAATGCTTAAACGACATGACGCTACATGACTGAGACGATGGCGTCAGACCATCAAATTACGGACAAAGGATGCCACAAGGAGAAAAACAACAAACTGCCGGGGTATGTTTAGGAGGAAATTAAAGCTTGTCGTGATAAACTTAAAGGGAGGAAAATTTGTTCAGAAAATTAAAAGAATTGCTTTAGGCAGGTTTGGTTTCTCTCAGCTGATGTGTGTGATGCAAACGAGGGGAACGACCAGTTTTTCTGCCAAGATAGCTTCTATGTTTTTGGCCACAAACGCACCATACGACTCGACGTTTAGTCTTCGGCCAGGCACTTGTTAAAAAATAATGCAGTGAAAAAGAAGTGGAAAGGGCAAAAAAAGAAAACAGTATAAGGGAGAAAAGAGTAAACACGTGGTAAACAAATATAAACAAACTAAAATGTAAAAGGTTTCACACAATCGTAAGAGTGCTCGATACAAATACATGCAGAGCGAAATATTAATTCAAGATAGAAATTGTAACACAGTTACTCGAGTTTCACGCACGAAGCGATCATTAGATCATCAGTCTGATGAACGCTTCGTGCGTGAAACTCGATTAACTGTGTTACAATTTCTATCTTGAATTGGTAAATATATAATTTTGGAATTATTAACACAGAGCAAAACAAAACTGGTAAAGTGCTTTTTCAAAAGTTTTCTAGTTGGCTAATTGCATAGAGATAAAGGAATGTCATTCCACACTTATACCTAAACTTCTCAATCAAAATTTGAGCTTATGCGTATAAACAGACAAAAACAATGTAATCGGCAATCGAGAAATATTTCCGCAAACATCGATATTGTTGTAGCCTCTTCGTTAGTTGAGGCGCAGCAGGAAAAACAGCGGCCAAAAAAATAACACAAAAAAAAATCGCGGCGGGAGGAAGCCTGTGTGCAAACTTAACAAGAGGTTCTTTTCGCCTACTTATAGACCTCCTATAGGGACCCGTAACATGATTGCTGGATTGTGGAATTCAGTTGTCATTGCCAACAGGCGTTCTTTCGGCTGCTCTCGTCGCGCTTTTTTTATTTCTTTCGCGCGCTGTTTTTCGCGCTGCACCCCGAATAACTGAACGCCCGGAAGAGCCGGCTAATATTGTTGATGCCTGTAGGCGACAATAAAAAATGAATAACTCGCATCACAAATAATATGACAAGAGAACTTTGTTGTCATCTTGAGCTCATTTATTCCGGCTTAAAAATCAAATTTTAAAATTAAAGGTGGTGGACAGAACTCGCCAAAAGAAGAAGCGATTGGTAACCAGTCGGTGTTTTACAACAGTTTGCAATCGTTACCATTGTTCTTCATCGGACGCATTTTTAGAGTCCATGTCTAAGCTAGCCCCACTGTCATAAGGCTTAAAAGAGTTACGGCTGGGTTCCTTGACGGTCTTCACATGCTGTGTCTTCTATATAATGTTCTTGAGAAATAAACGGAAGAAGAACTACCAAGAATTCTCCGACTCCATGTACTGTAAAAAGTTTGCTTTTCCAGCGTAGTTTAAAGCCGTTAAACTTTATTTTGTCCACTTTCATTGGCTCTCATGGGTTTTTATATTGAAAATGCTACACTTTGAGCAAACGTCGAAATATGGTGTAGAGTATCCCTTTAAATTCAGCCCGGGACAGATTTTCGTCACCTAGAGGAAACATCATCATGGTTAAAGTATATTTTGATTGCTGAACTGGGCATCCCAGACTTCATTTTGTCAATAAATTAACAATTAAATTAATAAAAAGTAATTTGTCTTTAACATTATTGTAGTTGCTGAATTATTTTCTGTCATACGTACTATCAAGGTCGAATTCAGCCACACTTTTCCACTCGATTCCTAAGTTTTCTGTCTCAGTTTTGCTGATAAAGTCATCATTGTTCTTGTCTAAGTTTGCGAATGGATCTAAAAACCAACAACAACAACATTACGTTTTGCTAAGGGATAGCTGTGAAATCACTGTACTCTTCAATGAAATGCCTAGAAACTCTGACGGACAAAAGAAACAATAAAGATTGTGTATTAAGCTATCGTCTATCTTATCTCTAGGGGTTTACACAAAATAGGACTTGATCTAAGGAGGCGCGGTGGCCTCATGCTTAGTGCGCTCGTCTCCGGATCGAGGGTCCGGGTTCGAGCCCTGGCCAGGGACATTGTGTTGTGTTCTTGGGCAAAACGCTTAACTCTCACAGTGCCTCTCTCCACCCAGGGGTATAAATGGGTACCGGCGAATTTAATGCTGGGGGTAACCCTGCGATGGACTAGCATCCCATCCAGGGGGGAGAAGAAATACTCCCAGTCGCTTCATGCTAAGGAAACCGGGATAAGCTCCGGTCTGATGGACCACTTGGCTCGTATGCAGACTTTACCTTACCTTACCTAAGGCTTTGTAAGACTGGCATTCAGAATTTAATTTTGTTGAAAGGAAAAGCCAGAATCATATTGCTTCTCCTCTTACATAGTAAGCGAGCGCGAGTAAGAAAGAAATACTGGTCCTGTATCAAATGTTTGTGGCTTACCTGTAGCTTTATCTTGTTCATCTCTGCTTTCCACCTGCAAAAATATTTAGTGGCGTTTGCTTCTGATTGACTGGAAGTTCCATGGGGGGGGGGGGGGCTACTCTCTAATATGGGCTATGTAGGTACGGGCACCGGCTCAAAGAGTAAGGTTTTTTAGTCAATTTGGTCATAGATGGGGTATCGATTTTGGCCGCCATTTTGGTCAAATAGGGTATGGTTTCTGCATTCAAGTCTTGAGTTGGTTATACTTTTTCTTTCAAAAGAAACTACTTTTTAATCATAATAGATAAAACCCGTCAACCAAATCTATTCATAAACTATATTTAGAGCAACTGTGTCAGCCACAGCGGTCATAAATAGGGTATCAAATTTTTGGTCAGGTCATTTAAAGGGTAGGAAAATTGTAGATTTTGATCATAAATAGGGTAAGGGTTTTGGAAAGCGGGCTGCACACCTCACCCAATTTTCAATCCCAATCTGGGAGTACCCCCTCCCCCTTACCTGGTCTGAAATTCGTACACGCATATTTGAATGGTGCATTTCTTTCTGAAGGCGTCGCACACCGATGTTTTGTCATACCAACATGTCCCGCTAAAGTTCGTTTGTTCAACTTCATACTGCATATTGCAGCAACGAATGTTACAAAAAGGAAGTTTTTCATCTTGTGAACAGCTCGGGAGCGTGCTTCCCCAGCTTACTGGGAAATTTACCTTAACCAATCACAGGCAGCAAAGAAACGAAATAAAACTCCTGGGTATCCCGCATTCAACTGTTTTCACATCGTTGTCAAAGTCACAAGAGATGAGTTTCGCTCGATGGAGATAGCCAATGATATATATTTTTTCCACCTGCTGGGGATTTCAGATTTCCAATGTAGCTTACCATGTTTCTTGTAGACTTTGCAATACATAGTGGATAGAGGGACTACCTTGTAAAACGTGTTTATTGTGAAATATTTAGCACTTAGTAACTAGTCCCGAGGAAAACAGATTTACTGTTCTCTAGCAAAACAAAACAAAAGCAAAGTTTTGAAAAACGCACTGAGATTCCAGCGCTAACATCATTGCCATACTGACATGCAATTAATTCCACTCCAACTTATCCACTCGTCACGTGATTCAATAAGAAAAGCCAGAGAGTTCTTTTTAATAGATTTAGCGAGAACAATGGAACCTCACGGTACGAATAGACGTGATGAATCGTAAAATTTGTAACCTTAGAAAGCCTTTTTTATCTTTACTTTATTTTATTTGTTTTGTTCGTCATTTCCGTCACTCCTCTTGAGTTCGAAATATGTATTACGACATTCACCACTATATTATATGACAACTTAATGAACTCCGTCAACTTACTGGAAGACCCTGGATCGCCACCACTCCGACAATTAGAGATGCAATTAGCCACATAATAAAGTTTCCCATATTGTACCGTGAGATCTGCAATTGAAATGAATATCCAAGAGTTAATACAATATTCAAGTGCTCACTTTTAATTGTTCTCAATGAGGTCAAAATCAGTGAGGGCATTCGGAAATGATCTTCTTAACACGAGTTAGGTAATTGATCACGGATTTGACTTAAAACTCAAAAGAGACGGACTGTAAAGGTATCAAATTGCATGCACAATTCGTACAGCTGGAACTGAAGCCTTTACATTTGAGATTTCATGGACAAACGCATTTACCCCTGTTTAAGCTCGTTTTTTATAGTGTTTCTCTTACTTCATCGGTCATCAAATTTCGCGTCGCATATAAAGCTAATTATCAAGACCTTCGTTTGTGTTATCTGCCGCAGCCCTTCTGTCTCGGTAGACATGCCTGTACAGACTAATTAAGCCGCGGGATAGTTCCCCCGGGATAGTTCCCGCCTTTATGCATTACATTATCGTGCATAATTGTTGTCAATTAACGGACGATAATTAATCCTATATTTTACTTCAAGAGAGTAATTTTGTCTTGTAACCGGATAAAATCGTAACTCTGTCGTCAGTTACAATGAAAACATGATAAAGTCACGTAAATTGTATACTTGTTCAACGCCTGGGCCGATAGAATAGAAACCAGCAAAAAAACAAACAAACAAACAACAAAAATGAGCCAAAACAAATGGAAAGAAAAGAATCGAACCTGGAAAACAAAAAGAACACCGTAGTAGTGAAAAGTATTAAAAGGATATAAATCGTGACGCACGTTTTGAAAGTCCAACTGTATATTTCTAGACTAAGAACTCAATAAAAACAATCACACAAAAAGCACAAACAAACACTTCTATTCTCTGGAGACTTTCAAATTTATCACCAGTGAATCACTTCAGATCAGATCTTGGTGAAATGTTGGGGCTTTTTATCTCGGTTTCGCCTTAGAAAGAAAGTCCGTAATCGTTTCGAAAAATGTTAACGACAAAAAGGGAATTTGGCGAGCATTTTGTAGCCTCACAAAGTACTGACAAAAGACAATGAAAGCGACTTAGAATGCGTTAATCTGTGGTACGCATAAAAATAATTTAATTTCATTATCACTGTGAGATGAAAAGCCGTTTCTTGTCTAGTCCCAGTTTATATCGCTCTGCGCTTCCTTTACCCAGCGCATGAAGAAATAGCGCGCGCGCTGGTTACCTTATTCCTACTGAGCCATCATGAACGAAGTAGATATATACGCACTGCCGTGAGTGTATAACACGACGTGTGCAGTTTCCACGTAGCTGCAAAATTTCCCTTGAGTTTAGTTCAAGTTTTTTTTTGTTTCGATCGGCAAAATGAAAGTGATTGTGAACAATCCAAAACCTACTTTGAGCCACTTAAACTTGATTAATTATTGATTGATTATTTTAGTTTTGTTTGTCTGCATTTTCATTGAGTAGTTGTGGCTTTGTTTGTCTTTAGTTTCGTTATAATTAATTCGAAGAAGCGAATTTTTCATTGACAACTATAGAAACCAGGTTAAGCGTTTTTGTTCAGTTGTTTGTCAACTGATTGTGGCGTGTTAGGATCAAGTCACCTAAGTTTTCTTCAACTTGCATTGTGAGAACTTTGTATTCAATCACAAATAAAACATGTTTTAGCACCCAAGATGTTGTCGCCATGTTTTAAAAGAACTGGTTCATAATTTTAGTTGCGCGTATATCGAGTTGTGGATGCACTTGGGAAGTTTAGAGAGCACAAAAAAAGCTAGAGTTACTTTCGGATAGCGCTTCGAGCAATTCTTAAGTTTCGTTCGTGCTCTCACTCTCCAAACTGCCCGTGTGCACCCATAACTCATATACGCACGATATGTATGAACCTATTCTTTTATAATGCGTGAAATATATTTCAGTGAAGCTCAAAGGACATAGATTGAGGGCTATTTCTACCTTGAAAGAAACTGATATAGCCATGCATATAAGAAAATTTATCTTACCACTCTTTACGATGGAGGAGTCTTAAACTGACTGTGTGAACTTCAGCTGATCAGAGTCCAAATGAACAAGCACAAAAAAGCAATCTAGAGGTGTGGTCTGGATGTTCATTCATTGGCTGGTTGGTTTGACGTTGTCATGGCACCAATTAATTGGACAAAGTTTAGCTCAATGCCCTTGTTTTAAAATTTGTCTTTCCAGGCTCTTCTATTTGAAAAAGGGATCTTCGATTCTCTTTTTTGGAAGCACCCCGTCGAAGTTTAGGTTCCAAAATGGCAACGTGCTATCGGTAAATTGACAGTCGTCTTGGCCCGCCAACATTTGATTGTTCGTAGAGCTGCCAGATATTATTGTAATTTTTTTAAATGTAATAGCTCATTGTGCATCCAGAACCAAATATAATCTTAAGAATATAAATGTTTTTCCTTTCGTGATTGTTATAAGCACACAAATGATCATAACTCTCTCAATGGTGGCTTTAACTAAACTAACTTAAAATTGAGGGTATATCAATCAAAGATAAACATCCCATGTTCGTTTTTCTTTTTTCTAGTAAGCATGTAATGAGATAGGGAACCCACGATGACTGAGCACTGATTTCTACACTCTGAAATAACTCCAATTATGGATGCATCAGCAAGGTAGATTCCTATTGTCCAGTGAATTTTTTAATTAACCATAGCACGCCAGTACTTTCTATTGTTAAAAGATCTGTACTAAATGCTCGCCCGACTAAATTTGTAACGCAAAATAAGATCTCCTTTTTAAAGTGGAAGTAATGTCTTGAAAAGCGACGGGTTGTTATTATTTTGCCCTTTAAATTCCCAAGAATTCGGTTTATAAAATTAAATGAAACTGTTTATTTTACTTACTAACATCCGTTCGGAAGTTATAGACTACCTCCAGAATCATTCAGTCCTCTTAGCCCCGTTCGGAATCGAACGGTGGAAAATTCTTTATCATGCACTTGCTAGTTTTTCAAGTTTTCAGTCTCCCATCAGCCGAAAAGAATTACGGGAAATCGAAATGTAATGGTAGAGCTACCATCGCTTCGGGGTTGGTCTGTTAATTTTAGAAAAACCCTTACCATCACTGGATGGTCATCCTAAACAATTTATTCCAACAAACGGTAAGCAATTACTCCATAATTATTCCACGTACTTATTATGATTTTTTCACTTGTTCTGTTAAAAAAACGCCGAAACAATAAACTCTCTTTTTCTGTTAACCTGCCAAGGTTAACCGTATCATCTCGTTGCTTTTCTTTGTCCACTCTTTTTTTGTCTTTGATCCTCTTTTTGAAGCACCCTGTTTATTTGTGACATGTTTTTTTACC
>JAEMPF020021797.1:0-16872 GCA_022496165.2 Catalaphyllia jardinei
ACGCCCTTATCTCAAATGTCTACGTTTTTGTATAAAACCAAGTTGACCTAATAATTTTCACTCTATGAAAGCTGCTACACTGCTGGTAATTTTAGGACTTTTCGCAGGTTTTCATAAAAGGGTAGTTGGAACGCTGGAAATTGAAATTGAACATTGGAAATTAGTGCATTATGTATTTTATTCAGAGACCCTATATGGCGTAAATAAGCAGTAGGCAGTTTTCAACGGGGTTGTACTTTCTTTTTATGAAACGTGACGAAGGGCGTGGCGGATACGGGAGGAAATGAATCAAGTGAATCAACAGGTTTCACCTGGTTAGACCGTCATATCGGAGGTAGCCAGTAACTCAGGTTCTAGGGATGACCACTCATTATTAAACAACTGTCGGTGAATCGATAACACTTTAATTTTAAATAGATTTTATACCAAAAAATACTTTCTCTTAAATAACACTATAATTTTAAATAGATTTTATACCAAATAAATAGATAATTTCTCATAATAATTTCTCTTTGAATTAATTCCAAATCGATCACACAACGAATCAATGAGTTAACAACAACAACAAAGTGAAACTGCGGGCAATGGCATTACAACAAACTCTTATTTTGTTTCTCTAAGACTTATCTTCAAAGGTTTCCTAGAGTCAAAGGCAACTAATGGGGAAAACCTCGTATTTAAAAAAAAACTAAGGCTATGATGCTATTGAAATCTTGAAAATGAGTCCGTGCTCTACCCCTGAAAAGAACTTAAAATTAAATTTCTTCTCAGGGAGGAACAAATACCGAACGTGAGAGAGTGGCGGAAATAAAGTCTAGGTTTTTTTCAGATTAAAGTTCAAAGGCTTGGTGCACTTGTGCAACATGCTGCATGGAAGGAGCGCTTGACTTTACAGGTGGCTGGTGCACCTGTGCAACATGGTGCATGGAACCAGTGCTTGACTGCACAAGTGCCTGGTTTCCCGGTGCAACTTGTGGGCTGCCTGTTTAAACAGATTGTCTAGTGTCTTGTTGTCATGAACCTTAAATTATAAATTATACTTAACTAATATTAAAAATATTCAAAGTCTAAAGATTTGTTCGAAATACTGCAGGTAGCTTAACTAAAACTAATTGATTTTAGAATATTCTTATTTTCCTTAATTTTCCTCTTAAAAGTAACTAAGTTAGAACAGTTCTTGATGTCATCAGGGAGGAGGTTCCAGGTTAATGCGGCTCTGTGTCGAAAGGAAGATCTGCCCACTTCAGTTCTTGGTCTAGGAACTTCAACATTTAAAGATTTTCTAAAATTATAAGTAGTTACGGGTTTGACTATTAAGTCATTAAGGGGTTCAACACAGTTTCCGTAATAAATATTATATGTGATAACTAAAAGCCTCTTAATGTAAAATAAATTAATAGAGTTCCAGTATGGAGCCTTTATGATATCGTCATTAGGGATGTTACAAGGTATATTGTAAATAATTCTGGTTGCTCTTAAATTAATTTGATCGATATCACCTATCAAGGCTGAGGAACGACCCCCCCAAACTGAAATACCATACAGAACACTAGGAATAATCGTTTTGTAATAAATTGTTTCTAAAATCGGTTTGGGTAAAAACTTTATACGTTTTAAGACTGCGACTTTCTTGCTGAATGACTTACAAACGTTCTTGATGTGTTCTTGCCATGAAAGCTTGTTGTCAATTGTTAACCCAAGACATTTAGATGATGATTTGTATTCAATAGTACTATTACCATATGTCAAACGTGGCAATGGGCCAATAAAGTTCTTATTTGAAATTATCAGGGCTTCAGTCTTAGATTCATGGGCTATTAATCTGTTAGTCTGACACCAGGTGTGTAACTGGTCTAACACGGATTGTAGCATCAAGATGATATTGTCAATGTTTTTGCCGATTGTAAAAATTGTCGTATCATCAGCAAACATGAATAAATCTCCACTTGTTATCGATTCTGGAAGATCGTTTACGAAAATCGAAAATAATTTCCGTCCTAGTATAGAACCCTGGGGCATTCCATATGTGACAGTTTTCGACCCGGACTGATATCCTGATAATTGCACAAATTGTTTGCGTGCAGACATATAATCATCAAGCCAGGAAAACAGGTCACCTGATATACCAATGGCTTTTAGTTTTTCCAGCAAGATGGAATGATTCACAGTATCAAACGCCTTCCGAAAGTCAACGAAAAGCACTCCAACTTGCAGACCCCTGTCTAATGCATTCTTCCATGTTTCTGTTAGGTGAAGCAAGAGGCTTTCAGTTGAATAGTTTTTCCGAAATCCCCACTGCTTGTGACTCAACAAACCTTGTGACTCCATATGGTTGCTCAAGCTGTCACTGACAACATCTTCTAAGATTTTCCCTAGGATACTAAGGAGGGAGATAGGTCTGTAGTTGTTTACGTCAGTTGATGAACCTTTCTTGAATAGGGGATTAATTAGGACCCACACTGCATGTAAGCAAAGATCCCGTTTTGCGGCAAATGTACAATTGCAGTCGATGGTTTCACTAATTTCAACTAATCGTAACTTTCCATCTTGCTTGACTTCAAACACTTTTTTTGTGGCGGCTGATGTCATGGATCCTTTCCAGACTGACTTTGGCCCGTTTTGCCATTCGCAGTGAGTCTAGAAAGTTCTTGCTCCGACTTGTTCTCTTACGATACCTCTTCCGTACTTTTTTGCTTGCACTTTTTTCAGAAGAATAATCACTGGAGCTACTGAGATCTTTAGGGTCACTCATCATGCTAACCTGCCTTTTCTTTACCCGCTGGCTCGAACTCTGATTGATGTAAGCACCGGCACTGTAGGCCTCCTCATCAACAGCACCTTGGGACAACTCCACTGCAAATTGAGTAGCACGATCAAGCTGTCGTCTAAGGGACATGTCATCTTTCTTTTTTTTGGTCAAGGCACCTCCCGCCACTGTAAGTTTCACTTTCGTACCTAGTATAATATCAGTGGAGATTTATTTGTCTTTTAAAAATACATGTATTTGTGTATGTGGGTGGTGGTGGGGGGGGTATTAGAGAGGAAGCGGCTTAATTAAAATAAATATTTCAATACCTTTGAAGTTTGGCTTCTAAAATGGCACTCTCGACCACATGATCCTCTGCCACACGAGCAAGCGTATCATTCTTTGCCCGCCTGGTGGCATTCCTTGAATGTCCCACTTCTGCAATATTAGTGTTTGGTGTCTTCGGGC
Organism: Catalaphyllia jardinei; assembly: GCA_022496165.2. Classification (NCBI taxonomy): domain Eukaryota; kingdom Metazoa; phylum Cnidaria; class Anthozoa; order Scleractinia; family Caryophylliidae; genus Catalaphyllia; species Catalaphyllia jardinei. The sequence continues at coordinate 3,215 of JAEMPF020021797.1, forward strand.
CTTTAAATGCACGGAACACATGAAACCTGAGAAAGAACGTTTGTCTTTAGCTTGAGAATGGAAACATTTTACAATAATTGCGATACATTGTTTACTTTGCTCATGTGTTTCCAGTTTTGTGATAAACGTATTAGACACTCTAGTCTTTGAAACCTGTCAATGAGTGTTCTTAGCCATAGACCAGTTGTATCTGTAGAAGGTAATAATTTAAAAAAAAACTTCCAGTTCTCTCATTTTTGTTCTCAACACGACCTTGACGAGATCACGATTTGTTTTACTTCCAGGAATAGGGATTGGTCATGTGACCAGTTTAAAGAATGCCACAATGAAAGTAGCAAGACTGCCAATTTCTAGGTTGCTGGGATTTTATGGTTCTTCATTGCTTAGGACAGGAAGTCCATTGAACTATTTGCTGGGAATGACTAGTTTCCAATGTTCCTGGAATGTAGTACTCCTCTTACCTCCGTACTCATCTCAGAGCAATAAAGAGATGTACATACCTTCTCACATGCCAGAATTGGTTAAACCAGGCCTTTACATGGCTTCTGTTGTCTTTTGATGCCCAGTCCATGAGTTTTCTTCGTTTTGCCTCATATGCACTAGGAGTCTCGGAACAATAGATCTCATGAACCAAAGTTAGGAATTCTGCTTTGGATTTGGGGCTGCAGTCACTTTTGGCAACTCTGTGTGCACAATCATAGAAGTGGCTTTCACAGGATTTTGCACGGCTCACCATGTCATCTTTTAACATTTTCTGAATGCTTGAACGATTGCCGCCATGCTCGTTAGTTACTATGCCAACAGGGTAAAAAATGTAGCTTCTATCGCCTGTTACATTTCTCAGGGCCTGTTGTAAGAAGTTAGATAGAAAACATCATTGTAATGTGGTATACTTATAATTCTTATGTGAAACATAAGAATTGTGTTGCCTGCTCAACTATGAGCAATTCACTTCCAACATGGAACGGCTAGTTTAAAAGCATTGAAAGCAACAAAAAGGTCACAAAACAACCAGATGTACAGTTAATGTAGCATCCCAAATGAGCCCTGTATCGTTCCCACTGTTTTCGCGAATCACATTTCCTTTTTTCGAGTTTTCTAGCCAAATTTTCAGGTTTTCAAAGTTGGATAAGAGATTTTCAGGAAAAAGGAAGTTAATAAATTAATCCCAGTCCTAGAGAGGTTTGTTCTTAAATTTGTGTGAAATCACGTCATTATGTAACATGACTATGTAATACATCTGCACACACATTCTGTGACAATAACAAAACTTACTTCATTCAATTGGCGGCAGAATTCACAAAGGGTGAATTCCTGTTCCAAAGGCTGTTTTCCAAAGGGTGTTTTCCTGTTCATAGTCCATGCTGGCTATAGTGACCATCTCCTTAATGGTTGGGTGCTGAACACTTAAATTTATGGTTTTCATGCCCATAATTTTATCATGCTCGGCATCCAGAAAACAAAATTCCTTTGCATGAAAACAGCAGTGTCAAGTCTTACCTTGCTGGATCTAAATACCACCGAGGTCTTGCTCTCACATAATGTATCATCCTGAACTTTCCAGAGTAAATATTTGTCTTTCAAATCGCTGGCTTTTTTAATTTTGGCTAGAGCTTTAAATGAATGTCCCACTGGGTTTACTGCACTGATTACTTTTTGCTTGATGTTTGGATATTCTTGAGATCAGCCATAGCACTTGCACTATCATAAACTCCAGCCACAGTCGTATTTGCCTGGAAAAAAGCACTTGCATCGCTACTAATGTCAGGTTCAATTGTGCGTGCTTCACATGTGTGCTGCCCATGATGGAACACAGTGACATGGTTCTCCCCAAATTCCCACACCTTTTTGGCTGTACATGGGACTCCAACTGCCTCATAGCTACAACACGCGCATACAGTACAATTGGCTGTCACACTTTTGAACTGAACCATGTTAGTTTTTCCATAGGAATGGAGGAAAGCACGCTTCTTATTTTGACATTTATAAGTTCCACCACAGGAGGCTACACTGCGTATCCCAAGGAATCCTGCCCTGCTTGACGTTACCCACGGTTGCCATGGTCGGCCATCTTTGGTGCTTTTCATAAGATTGTTGCTGTCATATTTTAGCTTGAATGCAGAATGCCCATCAATGTCATGTGGCAGAGACTCAACTTCTTTAATGTTCAGGTCTGACCATATGGAGGGAGGAAGCCTTTTCCTTTCCCTAAAGAAACATAAATGTGCAATTAACATAATGATCCTAATTTACTGCCAGGGATGCTAATTTACTTTTGACTGCTCAAGGGAAGGGGCTTATTGGAGAGCGAGCACTTAGAGAAGGGGCGCTCGACGTATTGGAAGGAGATAATTTGGTTTTATCAACTGACTTGATAATGTGAATTAGCCACCGTAGAGACGTTCAGAAGTTCACGTTTCGAGCGCTAGCCCTTCATCGGAGCGAATCGAGGAATTGTGGGTTGTGTGTGGTTTATATACAGAAATATGGAGCTACGCTATTGGTTGGTGCCTGGCAGCGTGAAAAACAGAATAAATTAGTTGAATGAAAAGCGTTCGTTGATACCGTGAGGATTAAGAGTGCCGATTTGAAAAACAAATTTTTGTTCTAGAGTTTTGCGACTTTCTGTGCTTCCTTGATGTAGGGAGAGGCCGCAGACTGTCATATGTTGCGTAGAAGGAGTCGGCAGATTAAAGTTTCTAGCGACCGGTTTAGATGCGTTTTTGTCGTCTTTCTCTACGTCGCGAAGATGTTCTCCAAATCGGTCGCCTAGTCGCCTACCTCTTTCGCCGATATAAAACTTTTTGCAAAAGGTGCAAGTTATATAGTAGATGACATTGGCTGAGGTACAGGTAAAATGATCTGTCATCTTAATGGATCGCTTGGGTCCCGACAATTTTTCAACGTTGCAAATGAAAGAACATGTTTTGCATCGTGCGCGTGCACATTTAAAAGTACTTTAATATCTAGAAATGCTAAAGAAGTATCGGAAATTTTCCAGGTCTATTTAAGAGCCGGATGAAACGAATTAATAGCAGTTATAAATTGATTGAGTTCTTCTCTGGTGGAGGAAGTGGCGCAGACACAGTCGTCAATGTAGCGACAGTAGAGGTCAGGTTTGGGGCCGTTGTATTGATTGAAAAATTGCTGTTCAATGTAGCCTACGAAAAGATTGGCGTAGCTGGGTCCCATTTTGGTACCCATGGCCACCCCATTGATTTGTTTATAATAACTGTCGGCGAATGAAAAACAGTTTAGTGTTAAAACTAGTTCAGCCAAGCGGAGCAGTGTTTCCGAGCTTGGTTCCTTAACAGTGTGTAAATCAAAAAAATGTTTGAGGGCTAGAAGACCTTCGCCATTAGGGATGACGGTGTAAAGAGATGTAATATCCATAGTCAAAATAAGTTTGTCTTCGCCCATGAAATTGAAATCGCGAAAAATTTGGAGTGCGTGTTGACTGTCTTTAACATATGACGGTAAAGATCTGACGATAGGTGCCATAATTTTGTCCAAATAGCAGTTAAAATAATGATCACCATTTTATAATGACCCAAAACAATACCATTTTCAGAAGGAACTAACTTGATTGTCAATGTTTACCTTTTTCCTCCTCTGAATTCTGATTTTTGACCGGAGAGTCTCAAAAAATAATATTGAGAAGTATTTTTTCTGCGGTTTAAATCTTTCTAGAGGAAAAAATATATAAAATAGTAAAATATATATGTATACAATCCAAAATATCTCAGCTGGGATAATGATGACTTGTGCTGCACTGCATTAAAAAAAATAGCAATAACATTTTAGCACACTTCGTTGGTTTCACTGCTTTCTTTACAAAGCAAACTTAAATTCTGAATCCATAAATGCATGTTAAACTTGCAGTGTTATTTTGATCCCAATGAAAATTGTTAATGATTAGCTGTACAAGTTCTAATTAAAAATCTCATGTTTCATGTCCCCTCCTGGTCGAATCCACCGTTGAATATTGTAATGTAACCTCGCAATTGTTCCCCGATTATTCCTACAAATTATGTCTTCCAGCAAACCTATTTGCTATTTTATTACCATTTTTATGTCGCCTCCATCGCGCCCTCAATCTGAACTCCAACAGGGTTAGAATTTGAGCCAAAGTTCGTGACATGCTAAGTACTTTTACCTGTTATTTATTTGCTCAAACCTGCTGCTTTTGCAGTCTTTAACAGGAGAATCTTTGAAAATAAAGGAACAAATCATCACGAAAAGCGATGTAACGCAAAGGAAAGCAAAGCAAAGACTGGAAACGTATAGCTTCGATGACTTACACTTTATCGTGATACACGGTGGTGTAACGCTACAAAACGGGAATAAAAGACTTGTTCAGACTAAAATAATAAGTCGTAGTAACGGTTGCATTAAACTTCAACATCCAGACAACAATAAAAATAGCGGATGGTCGTGATGGACCTGGAAAGGAGAAGATTCATAATTATTCTATTAGGTACCTCGTGTCTTTCTCCACCATCTTGAATTTGAATGATGAGAGCCGACGGATTATATTCTCAACCAGTCAGCGATAATAGACCGATTTGCCTCGTCCCCAGGGTCTTCTTGGCATTCAATATGGCGGCGCGAGGAATTCTGTTGTTTCGGTTTTCGTGAACGGCCGTATGGCAATCAATAACAATTAGTGGCAAAACTTCGGAAAACTTCGATTCCCAACTCGGTCCCTAACCCGGTTCCTAACTCGGTTCCTAACTCGGTTCCCAACTCGGTTCCCAACTCGGTTCCTAACTCGGTCCCTAACTCGGTTCCCAACTCGGTTCCTAACTCGGTTCCTAAATCGAAAGGTAGGTATCCTCTTTATTTTCCTTTGAAAAAGAAATCATGAAATAAAAAGTGTTTTGGATATCTTTGACCACGAAAAAGCCTTTCCATATAAATAATCACTTTCGACTACAGACCTGAACGTTCAGCGCAACTAGACGACCGGTCGATATCTATCACCGGCTAAAGGCAGTAATTAACATTTAGCTTATCTCCCCTTAAAGGTCGGCACACACAAGGGGACTAGTCCCTGCGACTAGTACCTGCAATAAGTCGCGGGGACAAGTCCCAACGTGTAAACTGGCTATTTTTTCTTCAAAGTCTTGTCTCAGGGACCAACTTTAGTCCCTGCGACTAGTCTCACGAATTCATTTGAATTTTTGGGACAAATCCCTGCGACTTGTTCCTCTAAACGCTTCGTGTGAACTGTTCGTTGGACCAGTCCCTGCGACTATTCCCTTCGTGTAAACTCTTCAGGGGACTAGTTGCAGGTACTAGTCCCCTCCTTTTTGCCGACTTTGGTGTTATTTTATTGAGGTATCCCCCTCATAGCTAGTAATAAATTTCGTGATCCCCGCCCTCAATCTCTTCGCATACATATTCACTTTCCACGTGTATATTTAGCGCTTTTAACGGTAATATGACAGTAATATTTCTAACTATGATGCTGACCTACAGATTAATGAAGTCGCCATGGCCGTGTAGTCTCTTGATTTGAGTCTTCTTTTGGAACTGCAATGGGCGACAAAAGTACCTGAGACAGTTTTTGAAAATGACACTCTTCGATGTTGGAACACTTAATTGCTCTATTTCATTTGCATCTAGCGCTAATTCTCTGATACCCTGGGCCCCCCAATTCAATGTTGTGTAGGTGGTGTGATCTGCGTTGTCTAAAAAGTAAAATCGAATTTTACTGCAGAGTCTCTCAACATATTTGTCGCTCATTGTAACATTTCAAGATGGTTACTGTCTTTTCAAATCCTTTAAACCCCCATAGCTTTTGTTTTGAATTCTGCCCGAGTGGGCCAGGCATTTTTATTTGTTTATTCCTTATATTCTATGGTAATTTTTGTTGCCATTACACGTTTCAGGTCTTCGGTTTTTAACCTAGCAAATACGGCAACTGTCGCTTTAGTCTTTAGTATTTCACAAGTTTTTTTAAGGTGAAAAAATCTGCGAAAATCACTGCAAACAATGACGTAGACGCCCCATGCAAAAGAAAACCACTGCACGGCACGTTGGCATTTGAATGGTTTTCTTTCTCACGAAATATTTAATTCGCACAGTAATGATTGAAACACGAGTTTCACGCTGATTGATTTTCATTGCAATTTGAAATAACAAAATTACGACTTCTCATTTGAACGAGGAAAATTCATTTGTTGGGCGAAACAATAGTTTCCCCGTGTTTTTCACTTAGACCGCGTGTTTTCCACTGAGACCCCGTGTTTTCCACACCCCGGGACCCCTTATCCCGTGACCCCGTAACCCGTACCCCGTGACCCGTTGGTACGGGGCCCTATCCAGCAAAAAGGACAACAATTACCAGATTACATAACGTGAAGGGCGCCTACATCTAAAAACCCATTAAATTACCGAGTGGCCAGCTTCTGGGGAATGAAACTTCTGGTGACTGAAATGTTACAGTTTTTTATGATCTATATAAAAAAAAGTAGATTTAGAAGCCAGTGTTTGAGAAAGAAAGAAACAAAAATAAAATAAAACAGTAAACTATTTACGGTTGATTTGAAAATTTTGGAAGCTAATGAAAGGCTCTTCGGTAAACCAGCATCTTAGGAGCGTGTCACATGACTAGAATAAACAAAAGGGATAAAAAAAACTAAAATAAAATAGCGCGGCGATATGAACAATACTAAACTTGATGAGTTACTTGAAGATATATTTACAAATCGCAGAGATGTCTGGGACTTAACATATAGGATACTTCTACAAAAAAGAAAACTTCATGGCTGACACAATACTGAAGGTTAGATAAAATTAAACAGGGCTTACTTTGCGGTGTTGTCGTTTTTTTCCCTGGCTGATATCACGATCTTCCATATTGTAGGAATTGAGCCAGGAATAAGCCGACGACGACAGTCTTCCATATGAAACGCTCTTGAAAAACATTCCTCCGCGAAATGGACTGACACGCGCCACAAAGTTTCCGCTCGGGTTTAAAGTTCGCGCGGTGATTGTGCACGAATCTCAACCACTTATCTCGCTCACTTTTTATTGTGGGACTAAAAAGAGCAGAAATATCTGCATTCATATCTGATCTATTGCTGCATCCGTGTACTACACAACAATGGGGCATGATTCAATTCGAATAGAGCGCTAGATTCACGTTGCGAAACCAGTTAACTGCGAACTACATAGAGATGTTATAACAAAATTCGCCATGTGAGCCTAGTCGGTTAGGAGTATGACGTCAAGGACTAACATGGTTTAATAATGGCGGACGAAAATTTCTCGGGAAAAACCGTAAAAAAAAAAAAACGTCTTCCCGCGGTTGCTGGACAAAACGGCTCGGACAGGTGAGTAAGTACCGCTCAAAGATTCAGAAATTGCAAAAACACTGAGTTCAAAAAATCGTCGCAGTGGCACTTTAACGCTCATCGTCAAGATTTATAGCAGAACTAGTTAGAATAAAATAAGACATAATAAATATGTGTCGGAATAGTTCGACTGGAAGTTCAAAATTTCAAACACATTGAATTCACAAACACTAGTCAGAATCCGAGTCAAGAGGTTTGATTCTTTTATATATAAATTTTGCTTGGGTTTTTCTCTCGCACTAAAGGAGTGGACGATTAATTTAAAGTGTTTATTGCCACACTAATATGCTCTCCGCTTATAACAGCACCCCCAAAAAGAGAAAGGGGCTGCTGTGCTGTTTGCTTGCCTTGCTGAGAAAAAGTTGGCCGAAATGTTGGTTGAGTGAGTTCGTTAAAATCGTGCTTTCTTTTCTCCGGAATAGAGGAGCGAGACTGTGCAGCGGATATTTCTCCCGAACTCAGTTCAGTAAGAGTGTGAGACATCTTCAACTGTTGTTTCTGTGAGACGGTAAAGTAGCTAGTGATACTTTAAAGGTTTTTGTGTCCTGACAGTTGCACAATATCAGTTGGGGGCACGTCGTTGTTGATTAAAGTTTGAATCATAGTTTTTCAGCCGCTGTGGTTTTTGAAGTTTGGCCCGTGTCTGGCTCTCTTGGCCATTGTTTTCATTAAGGTATTTAGTTTATTTACACCGACTGGAGCTTTATTGAACCAAGGTTTCCCGAAGCCAGATTTTACAGTGTTTACTACTGCCAAGTAAAACGGTGCATCGTCGGTTTTCATTTCCGCGGGTCGCTTTTCGCCGTAGACTTTGTAGGCCTTTACTTGACATTTCTCGTTGTTCGGCACAGCAAACATTTTCGGTGCAATGGCTTACATTCCCAGGATAGTTTCCTGAACACGTTTTCTCTCTTATTGAATTCGAGGTACTCCTGCCCTGTAAAAGTTTGACTAAGTTTTACATCTTTCCAACGCGTAACCCGGAATGGATTGTCTTGTTGAACTACACCGTGTTTAAAAGCGCTTCTGCCGTAGAACTTCCCAAGAGGTTTTTTCATACAGAACTTGTATATCTTTCTCACTTAAAGCAGCAGAACCATTAGGCTTGTTGCCCTTGCCTTTCCATTTTAGATCCCTTAGCTTTGAATTAAGCGCTTTCCGAGTTTGCTCAAACTGGACGTCTTACATGAGGCAAAGGCCATGTTTTTTTCTATAAATGGCGCTCAAAGCGAAGCTAGCGAAGAATGCCCTAAGGTATTAGGCTCGTATTCTTCGTTCTTTTCTTTTTTTTGCGAACCGTTATAAGGAACTTGCTGAGAAACTTGTTCAGCTCTTGAGGAGTCAACTAGTCAGGAGGCGAGTCTCATTGCCTAAGATAAACCCGGGATTTTTCCCGCTCATTAACTTAAAGGAAGCGGTCGCGAAGAATCGATCCTAAAATATTGTTGCACCACACGGAACTAATTCAAAGGAAACTAACAAATGGGGTTGTTCTTGGAACGCGTTCGATCTAATGTCTTTGAAAATGACCAAGCACATTCTTTGATCGCAGTGTTCGGTAGCAGGTCCATTTTTGAAGTTCTTTATCTGAAGTGGCTCGGCGGCTCGTCAGTCGCGTTTAATACGCATTTTGACTTCCAGAATTGTAGAGTCATGAAAGATATAGCAAAATTAGCAGCTCGTCCCACTGAGGCAGAAGGATAGGACGCTGGACCAATAATTGGAGAAGCTGTGGATACCAGTGTGCTATTGGCCTCCAAGGTGCTATGATAGAGCATCTGAAACTACGTTCACCTTCAACTTCTTTAGGATTCTGCATATCAAACTAAAAAGAAGAGAAAATATAAGGTTTCCACTCATGTTTTTGTTATACTGGCGAGAAAGCGAATCAGCCTGCGAATTTGAACTACCTCGAATATATGCCTCTAGCATACAGTGTTGTGTAAAACACCATTCCCAAATAGATTTAGAAACTGCATGGAGGCTACGAACCGTTCCTCCCAAATTGTTAATGTATGCTACAGCAAGGCAGTTGTGTGAACAAACAAAACATTTCACACCGAAAAGAACTGCAGAAAGCTCAAGCCAATTGATATGCATAGCTTGCTCTTCTGAGGACCACAGACCACTACATGAAACTCCATTAGAAACCACACCCCATCCTGAATGGGATGCATCTGTACCTAGTCATAGTTATCACTGTTGATGGTTTTGTAATCCTAGTAGCATTATATAAATGGCTGTTTAACACAAACCATTTTGAACTATCTCTGGCAAGCTGGGACAAATAAACAATTGCATTGTAGTCACCATCAGTGCTACTCAAAGCTTCTAATTTACAAACTTTGAGATCACGGTAGTGAAGCCTTGCTGGTTTAATGGAGGGAAAAGAGGAAACGATGAGTCTAATAATATGCGCTAGTTCACGAATAGAACAGTGAGGTTTCTCCCACAAGGACAATATTTGCTCTTTTAACTTACGGAACTACCCTTCTGGAAGAGAAACAGTTATTGCCACTGAGTCAATTACGATCTTTTGTGAAGGAATAAGAAGCTATTTTTCTTTGTTGATAACAAATCCCAAGGTACCCTGGGGTGCAGTTGGTTTCTCCTACGCCAAACGAGAGAGAAACCACTTCAAGCAAACCGTTCGTTCTTTTGAAGTAACCGCCGTCCAGTGCCGTGTACGAATAAATTAAATTTAGACTGGTAAAACTAGTTTAAAACCTGGTTTAGGATTTCACGCATGCGCTTACCAACACAACTGCTGCGTTTAAACACGAAGCGATCCTTTAAAAGGTAAAGACACGCCACCTTTGAAGCACTTTGTTGGCTTTTTCGTGCAATGGTGGAAAGCCGAAATAACGGTCGGCAAACATAGAAGTGTTTTTTCCGTGCATCATTTACTCTGAATGACAGTACTGATTACAAAAATCCAACAGTTTAGCTGTCCTATTTTAATGATTCTGTGGCCATTTTATTGAAGGGCCAGGGGAATGACCGTACAATCGAAAATTTATTAATGGCCTATAGAATTTAGTAATGTTCAAAGATGTTCAGACTTCACTTCCACTTTGCTGGCAATCAAATTGAAAATTGTCATTGTAAAAGGCAGACTACGGACTGTAGACTGTTGTAAAATGCAGACTGAGATTAAAAAATGCGCACTTCAGACTACTCACGTTTAAAGTATATATTGTGTTATAATAATAGTATCATACATACATACATACATACATACATATCCTTTATTTAAACACGATAAGGTTTAAAGCTTAGAGCTTGTGGGGCCGTGTGGAAATAATTACAATACGAAACTAAATTGAAATAGTGATAACATTACTTACAGAATAAAATGTAAAATACAAGCATAAAATGTAAAATACAGGCATAAAATGTGAAATATTTAAAAGCATTTAAAATCTAGGTAGTGCCTCGGCAATGACTGGGCCGACTGTGCGCTAAAATCAAGTTCCTTAAAATCAGACACTGATCTTACCACCAATTTCATTGATACACGACACCTGAATCAAAACTCTTGCAACCATTCAACATTTGTCTTCTGTCAATCATACATTCCTTATATGGTGTTATACTTGTAGGTCATGCCCCTCTTGTTTTCAACATATGGCGGGCACTGTGTAGCCTGTTGGTTGAACATGCAATGGTTGCTTGTTATTCTTTAAGTTTACTTTGGTAGCAAGATTTCTGCATGTAGAGAAGACAGTAGAGAAGAAATTTTTAAGAATCTACATGTACAGAAATAACATCAGCGTTGATTAGCCACCCCAGACAGGAAACGCAAGACAAATGGACAGTAGGATAAGAAGAATAACAATCAATCACGTTGAACAAACAGCCTACACAGTGGCCACATTTTTTTGAAAACAAACCGACATTCCTATAACACCATATAAGGAATGCATGATTGACAGAAGTAAATGGCCAAATGCCTGCAAAAGTTTTCATTCAGGGATCGCGTATTAATGAAATTGGTGGTAAAAATGATTTTTCAAGCTAATTGTAGTGAAAGACTACACTCCAGTCAGCCTGAATCACACTCTAGTTACACTCATTATCACTCCCACAATTGGCATATCATTTAGTTTACCCCGGACATCACTCAGATTAGCCTGGGTATCACCCAGGTTAGCCTAAAGAATGCTCCAGGTACTCTGTTTACGGTTAGGTATTAAAGGTGAGAATGGTAACATCATTCAGCTAAAAAGTTTAAGCTCTGCAGTCTGTATTTTATCCTCAGAATACATTATGTAGATGTATTTGTACCTTTCGGTCCGCAGTCTGCGGACCGAATCAAAAATCTACTGTAAAATACGCTTACTTACACTGTAAAGCTGTAATCAGTCCTAACGCCTACCGCTGCCAGCCATAAAAGAATTAGTAAAAAAAGGAAACTTATATCAGTACGAATACCTCACTTCTTAATCTTTTCAAAAAAGTACCTATTCCACAGGTCACCCAAGCGTAATTTTAGGCTTTGTATGGTGAACTGTAGCTAAAATGTAAGAGTTTTTATTACACGACTCAGGCACTCAGAGGGCTAATAACTAAAATCAACCAATCAAAATGCTCTATTGCCGGTCGATTAGACCGGGCATTGTCCCGAATGATCCCGCAATTTTGAAAAACCTTCAAAGCTTCTTCATGCAATCGTGTAACAAATATCTTATTAACCAAGCTTGCTAGGAACCGTACTGGGAGAATATCGGCCCTCGGTCCTTTTTGAACGGACCTCGCTACGCTCGGTCCGTACTGTCAAGACCTCGGGCCGATATTCTCCCAGTACGGCCCTCGCGCTTGGTTAATAAGATATATGTACTGAAATAAGGAGATGACATTAGAGTCGTTCAAAGTATGAGTTATTTAATTACCAAATAAATACTCTTAGACATTCAATGTTATCATTCTTGCTCATACTAGAGAGTTTAAACGTGATTTGAGCGAGGTTTGACATATATAACCTATATATGGTGTTATAATAAGGTAAGAAACTTAGACCAGTTTAACCACAAAACACTCTTTGGAGCATTTACCCAATATTTTTCGCTGAACTCATAATTTATGGTCTGTAGTCTCTCTCTCTCTCTCTCTCTCTCTCTCTCTCTCTAGACGTAAAGTGTGGCACATTTGTCACATTTTGTCTCTGTTTAAAGCGAAAGATCATTGACTTGATGTAGGGAGAGGCCGCAGACTGTCATATGTGAAGCACAGAAAGCCGCAACACTCTAGAACAAAAATTTATTTTTCAAATCGGAACTCTTAATCCTCACGGTATCAACGAACGTTTTTCATTTAACTAATTTATTCTGTTTTTCACGTTGCCAGGCACCAACCAATAGCGTAGCTCCATACTTCTGCATATAAACCAGACACAACCCACAGTTCCTCGATTCGCTCCGACGAAGGGCTAGCGCTCGAAACGTCAGCTACTGAATCTCTTTACGGTGGCTAATTCACATTATCAACTCAGTTGATAAAACCAAATTATCTTGTAATACTCCCACCGACGCAGCACCACAGTTTCTTTAGAAACTTACCCCCTTTACATTTAATCGAAGTGAGAAGGCTCGCGTGTATATTTCATAGGAGTTCATCGGTCCTTTGGTTGCTACAGTGTGGCCGATACACACAGCATACGCATACATTACTTGAAATATTCGATAAATAAAAACATATTGCTTAAATAAGGAGTTAAAGCGACTACTTCAATTGTGTTCTTACCTCAGTCTCGACAACCATAGATCAACCAAGTGTTAATAAACGGTAGTTTCTCGGTGAACTTGCGAAGTGATTGAAAACTCGAAATATCTTAACTTTCATTGGCGTTTTTCACAATATGCAAATTTTGCGTTAAAACCTGACGCTTCTTCATTCCAGAAGTGTCCAGTTTGCCCAACAATGCTTCATATAAAGAAACTTCCAAGAACGAAAAACAGAGACATACGCGCGTATTACGCTTATAATCCATCAAACATTTTTGCTCGCGCGCGATTGGTTTAAACACGTCACGTGACCGAAGATTATCTAGCTAAAACTGGGGAATATCCGAGATTAGTATATAACAACCGTTTACTTTTGCTTTGTACATAAAAATAATATACAGCAAGAAAAAAATAACTTAAACTTAAATAAGCAAAAAACTACTCAGAATAGTAAAAACTAAAAGAGCTGAGTAGTTACAAAGATTATTATGCCTTAGATCGGTTGTAGAAATAATAAAGCAAAAAGCAAAAAAAAAAGAGGGAGAAGAAAAAAAAAAAGAGATATAAATATAAA
>JAEMPF020013313.1:0-2500 GCA_022496165.2 Catalaphyllia jardinei
GCCTGAAAAAAATCAGGGCTTCAACGGGATTCGAACCCATGACCTCCGCGATACCGGAGTAAGTATACACTTTACATCAAACAAAGAACTGTATGCATAATAAACGCGTTATACGGAAATCTTGCCCTATCTTGTGAAAAAGTCTTCTAAACCTTTCTCAGTAGCCTGTGAGCCCATCTTTACAGAAATGGTAGAATTTTATACCGTTTTATACTAAGCCCTAGTATCGGTAAGACAAGTGCAGATTCAGTTATGGCTGAATTTTTTTGTTTCGGTGGACCTTCAGTTTTGTTACGTAGTGCCTTGCAATCAAGAATTACTACTAATAAAACTGCGCTAAAGTAAATCAGTTATGGTATAGATTCGCTATTGTTGTTAATTAAGCCTCGGGGCAAATTAGAATTTAATATATCGAAAGTGGCCTATCAACTACAAACGTGGCATAAGAATTCCTTTCAGGTACGTGCTTTTCTCGTAGCTCATTTTTCACAATCTAAACCACATAATCACGTGTGATGTATTTCTTTTGTTCAAAGCATATTTCTCATGGCTGGAAAGAATTTTAATGTACAAGAGGTATATAAAGAAGTGAAGAATGGCACACCCATTTTAGCGTCTGTCGCCGTTGCATTGAAGGCAAAGACGAAGCCATCTTAGTCCATGTGCTTTCTTCAGGTAAGTCGGCCATATTTGCTCTAGTTACATGTCCTCATCCAAATAGCTGTATCTCTCATCTTTCAATTGGATCATTTAATGGTGTAATATAACTTTCCTTAGTGCTGTGAAAGTTTCGAAGTACATCAATTATTTCCCTAACGAGTAACCGTGAAAATTTTTTTTTTCGAGCTGATCCGTTAAAATGTTTCTTTGGAGCTTGATAATCTCTTGGTGTTCCGTTTGACTGTCATTGGAAAGTTGTTTCGTGCCCTCAGAACACTACCATCTACAGTCTTTCTAACTGATAAAAACAGAAAATTCCCGCAATCTTTGTCGTTGCTCTGACATGAAGAGAACAGTTATGTAGTTAATATTAAAACCTATAACTGATCTCCAGTCCGTTCCCACTGCAGTACACCACTTTATTAGTAGTCGTTTAAAAGCCTTATTCCACTAATACTCAGTTAAGTCAGCTCTGTTTGACTTTAACATGCTAAAAACCCTAACTATGGCTTTCTTGTTTTTCACAGGAGTTAAACAGAGCTTGCTTCCGGAGCAATTTCATTGGAGTGACAGGCGTCAATCACCAATTCAAATGAAGTGTAGCACAACCAGCAGTGGACTTCTGGCAAGTTTCATGTTGGCAACAAACGATAAGTGAAACACAGTTGTCGCTAGATTTGATGTATCTATAACCTGGGTTTCTTTGAAGATAAGCCCAGTTTAGGGGTTCTCAGACATAACATTACAAGCGGTTTGCAATTTAACAACGATTATGTTAGATTTCAAAATGACTGAATGTCGCTGGTAATTTTGCCTTGTCGCTAAACATTTCTAAATGTAAATGAACGTGTCTTCGCCATAGACTTCGTGTTTGGACGAATCTTAACTTAGTTATTATAAGATACCGTTTGTTTGAATGGATTTTGGGACGAACTCTCGTTGGCTTAGACTATTTTAACGTGGTCATGAAGTTATTATTGAAGGAACATCTTAAACTTTTCATTTTGCGTTCTTGGAAAGAAGCGTTCGAAAACGTTTAGATGAAGAGAGTACCACGACGCAAAGTGCCACTATTCACCAAGTTAGAAAGCATTATCCGCGCTCTTTAGAAGCGCGAACAATACAATTCCATGCATTTGAATTCTGTTTGATTTCCGAAGGAAATGCCTAAATTCTAAACCGCATCAAATCACTACTGTTTTCTGAAAATTTATATAGTTATCAACTGTATCTAATACGACTATAAATTAATTTGTAGACAAGGTCTTAAAAGAGTGTTGATAAATATTCTTTCTTCTCTCTCCTTCGCCCCAGGCAATTACATCATTGTTGACAGAAAGGGCAGCCATCTTTGATCGAAGTGTACTCTTACACTCTGACACAAGTTGACTGTTGCAAGGATCAAATCTTAGATAAGTACATTTTCTCTACATTGATGCTGGTGCAAGAATGATGAAAATCTAAGAAAAAGATTATCTAGACGTATTGCTTTGAACAACCAAATTCGCAGAATTGATATTGACAACAATACGAAAAAATCATTAACGACAATATACATTTTTAGCATGGAATGTACATGAGAGTTGCCGCTTTGAAAAACCAAATGCTCAGAATAGCCATTAAAAACAGGACAGGAAAACCAGTAATAAGAATAAACATTTTGAGCATGGAATGTACTAAAGAGTTACGTACCACTAAATTCTCAGAATAGCCATATAAAAAACTGGTAATAAGAATATACATTTTGAGCATGGAATATACTTAAGAGGTACCACTTTGAAACACCAAATTCTCAGAATTCTCATTAAAATTAGTATGAGGAAACTTGTAACAAAATATA
>JAEMPF020013313.1:7500-20000 GCA_022496165.2 Catalaphyllia jardinei
GTCAGTTTAGACGGTCAAATGCCCCACCCATTAGAGCTTCAAGAGGGTCAAATTCCCCACCCTCCAGGCATGTTAAAGCAACTGTGGAAACAAGTTCTGCAGAATTTTCAGCCAATACGAATTTCTTGTTCAGCTTGTCTTCTTCCACACTTTGAGCAAAGGCATTCCACGATATAACTATATAAAACGACAACAACAGAAAAATCCGCGTGGAATGGACAAGAGCAATACCCGTGAACGCGGCTAACGTTCTGAATCAAAGAATTTCATCAAAGTCAAAATCAAAGAAATTTGCTTCCGACCGCGGACAGATGTTTTGACACGAAAGTCAAATGCCCCACCGGGCGGGCCTCATTTTGGGTCAAATTCCCCACTGTACGGAGCTTAACGCGAGTCAAATGCCCAGGGATTGCCCAAGGGGGGGGATGGGTGGTTTTGGAATTCACTGGTACATTACGGGCAGTTCAGTGTATTTGCATCCACTTTATCGCAACTCGGATTGACTGCGTATGCGTGACACTAACTAGTCACGTGACATGGCTTATTTGTACACCTTATTTTTAGAGATGTTTACACATCGGAAAGTTGAGCATGATTTCGCTTTTTTGAACGCTTTCAAAAGAAAATGTAACATTTGAACATTAAAATTTGACAACCAAGTCGCCATAAGCAAATGCATTTCAGTGGAGGTGAGATGGACATTGTTTGAGGGGAAGGATATTCTAGGAAATGAGATAATCATTGTACATTGACTTAATTATTGCTTTGGTGTTTGCAGGAATTTGCAAACTTTGTAGAACTGATTACCTTGCTGCTGTAGGTATCAAAAACCCCAGTGAAGATTCATTCACAGTGCAATACGACGAGCCAGCTACAGCGCAATCTGAGGAGCCCTCTTAATGCAATCTGAAGAGTTAGTTAGAGCCCTAGAACCTATACCCGATTTTCTCCCTTCACAATCACACGTATCGAGTGATTCTGGAAGTCAGCTGGAAGTATGTTTCGTATTACTGTTTTGTCCATAGGATATTAAAAACATAATCTAAAAGACAGCGGACATGAGGTGTACATAACCAACCAAACACTCAATGGAGAGTACACGTCCTGAGTGGTCGTGCTCTTTGTACCATCATCAATTTAAATGTTATCAGATATTCTTATAAGCAGCTAGCAGAGCAACAATACATCTATCTTGCACCACAGGCTGTTTGGGATATCGGCGGCATTCTGATGTAGCTAAGTGAAAAACAAAGTTATCACTTTTGGTGTAAACATAGGGATAAAATGGTCCATTATACCTACACTGAATTAATCAAGGTCCAATTTCCAGGCTTTACCCATACACTTAACTGTTTACGGCAACCAGAAATAATATTAAATGCAAAAGGTACCGAGAGTAAAAGGAACGACTGGAAAAGGAAAGGAAAGGAAAGGGGCAAGAAAAAAATTCGAACTGGCAATGGGAAAAACAAAAGAAATAAAAAAATAACAATTTTGAGTTATGCGCGGGCGCCAATTTAAAATATTTTACATTTTTGTACCTAATATTGGGGAAATCTATCGTTTTGGCAAAAAATAGCTTTCTCAGCAGGAATATCGAATGGTCTTTGCCAGTATTTGCGAACATGCGAGCAGTACATTTATTTTTGCGAGCACGAGCAGTGATCAGTTCTGTCATGCGAGCAGCGAGCACTTTAGAAATTACAGATGGCGAGCAGCGAACACTTTGTAAATTTTCCGCCAGCTGCAATCTCTCTTCATTAAAACGTTGTTTTGTGCAAAGTTATCTGGCTGACACTTTCAAAACAGGACAACAGGCGCAATGCTAGACAACACGATAAGGCCTTATCGCGGTTCAACCATTCCCAGTAGCTTATAGCCAATTATGCTTTGTTTAATATGCCGTTTGCTGCAAAGTTACTTCACTTAGCTTCAAGAGAGTCAGTGTGTGGACGTTGAACGGGATCTGAAGCTTTCTACGGCCCTATTTACAAATAAGTAGGTTCCCTCTCCAGCGAGTTAAGGATAGCCCGCCCTTACGAGTGAAATGTTTCAGGTAAGGTTACCCTGCTACCTGGGACTGATTTCAGGCCGGTCAGTTTCTATAAACGTCAACAAAACGAGGGAGCATTTTTCCAGAAACTTTCATATCGTGCGCATGTTCCCCAATGTTTCCGGAAACATTGTTTCCAGTGTCAGTTTTTGTTTTCAAGATGCAAATTATGCTTACGCCGCACGGCAGGAAGCTTTAACAAAAATCCGAGCATGTCAGCACTGCTCAGTAAAATTTTGTGAGCACGAGCAAGCGAGCGCTCGTCTAATGTTTGCGAGCAATTCGAGCAAAGGCCAATTTTTGCGAGCAGTTTCAAATTGGATGGGACCACTCGATACCCCTCTCAGCAAAACTAAGGCTCATTTAGCATCATGGCAGCAAAAAATGTGAACACCGATATCCTCAGCCTACCACCACACAATCTGTTGAAGAAGAGCTGCCAAATGTCGATTTTATTTCCCTTGCCCCGAGGAGGGATGCACAAAAACATACAAGTCTTCTGCAAATCAGCAGCAACACATGGACGTTGGAAAACACATTGTGATATTACAGAGCTACATATGACAGCATCAAACAAAAATGGGCTGAGACGTGCAAGGAAGTGTCTGGAAGTTACATACAAAAAAACACAAGGTCCAGCTCCCAAAGGGCCTGTGCTAGTCCCACATGTGAAGTCAGTAAAGGGTGAGCCCAGAAAACATCAAGAAGAGCAACTCGCTTTTCCGGGAAGATGAAGACACACCTAAATAGAACATTCCTCGAAGGCGAGGAGACAGGGAGAAAGCAAACTGCCGTGGATGTGTACAGCACGATAAAAACTCTGCATGATGGTAATGGCAGGAAAATGTTCAACAAAGCTGCTGCCCAAATTGCTCGGTACTTCAGCAGATTGTCTTTGATGTACAGAAGTAGCCGACTAGCCATAGACCAGGGGCTGATCCGAGTCCTGCTCAGGATAACGACTGGAAGACTTTGTTGCAGAGGCAAAAGAGATCTTAACCAGGCTTGAAATACAAAGGCAGCTCGAATTATGATAAAAATACTAAGTTAATTACATATGTAATACGTCTTTACTACTACTTACCGCCCTCTTAGTAGAATATGGAGTAGGCAGTCTGTGAACAGAGAAAGCAAATTATTTATTTCACGGCACTGTTGGGTTAGTTACGCTAAACCGTGACAGCGATATCCCAGACCGCCAGACTCGAGCTTCTAGACTGTCTAGAAAGATTCAAAATGTTTGAGCAGAGCAAAATCATTGCTAAAGTGTATGCAACCATGTGCGCTTGCGCGGTTGAAGGGAACCTCAGCTAAATCCTTTCTTGGCTCAACTGGTTGCAAAATTTTTCAAGCATCTTCTCACTCACAGGCAAAATCATTAAGAATGTTTTGTGCTATAAGATAAAATCTTTATTGTCGCTAATTCAGAATAGGAACGTTCAGAAGAAAAGTTTATTTTCATAATAGCTCAAAAAGAGTGCAGTTTCTCTGTAGCTCAAGTATGCACGCACTCGCAAGACGAGAAATTTGCATCATCCTCGCGCCAATGATGATTTTATTCATTGGGCAGCTCAATCGATCTGGGTAGATGTTCCAACCAGAGGAGATAACTGAGTAGGAAAATAGGGCAAACGGTAGATGTTGAATTAATCAAAATGGTACATGAAAATGTCTGCGGCTAGTTGAGTTGACAAAAACCGCTCACTAACTTCCTGGGCTCAGTTATCTACAAGGTTAATGCGGCAAAATCAGTAATTTAAGATTTTTTTAAACTCAGAATGGAATAGTGTTCGTATGTCCAGAGTGTGAAGAAAGTGACATTAGGTAACTGCAAGGTCAAGTGCTTGCACGACTTTCTACGATTCAGCAGGGTTTTAGAGCAATCTAAACAACAAGATATGCCCGGTAAAACTCGCATCTAACACCTCAATGCTTTACAATCTAAATATCACTGCAGTTCATTCCTATATTTCGATCATGAAAACAGAATTAAGATGTTATGCTCGTGATACATTCTTATTTTAAAGAATATTGCGAGGAATTTTGCGTTCACTTACCTTCAATGGCCATAAATAATATAATAAATGTAATGTCATTAACGTCGAAATGACGTTAATAAATTGATTCTATAATATCTAACTTCCTTAGATTTCTGTCTTCTCTCTTTGTTAAAACTGATCTTTTGTCGCGTTGATTGAACAATCATTGTCACCAAAATATAACAGATGCCAAAAATTTTATTCGTGATTTCATCAAGCCAAGAGTGGTTCTTAACCTTGGTAAAATTAGTTTCTGTAGTACCTTGAAACAACTGCCGAAAACGCTTGTCGGTACACGAAGAACAGTTTAAGGAAATATGTTCACATATATACTTGGAATTTTTTGAGATACCTTTTAGTTTTGCGGTAACCCTTGTTTGACGTTTTCCTATATTGTGACATTTGCTTCAGCCGTCATTATATGCAGTTACAACAACTCATCGAGAAATGATATTAATCGCATTGCAAAAAGTACATTAAAAATTAAATTATCACAAGCTAAATTAAGATAACATTATGTTGTGTCAAGAAAATTAATTAATTGGAGTTAAACAAAATATATATTGGTGACTACTGAAGCATGAAGTTGCGTTTTGTTGATATCTTAAAGTGCCTAGGAAGTAAAAAATATTTGCTACTTATTTGAAAGGCTTTTCAAAGTAAAGAAAAAAGGTGCCTTTATGGAATATTTTTTCGTTTTGAGATATTTACGTTTTTGTACTATGTAAATGAGGAAAGTGATGACATCATAGGTGTTTCCACTAAAACAGTGCAACACGTAGTCAGAAAATCTCTTGAAATATTAAAGCAGTTTTTTTAAATTGGCAACAGAAAGGTACATCACAAAAAGAAAACAGAATGACAGCTATCACGCCGTTGCTTAACGTTATTACAATATTATTCAAACGTTATTAGTATCAAGCAGTCAATTTGCCCTACAACAGGTACACTTTATTATTAAATTCTCAACCTCGGATAATGCAATTCTAGCTTTCTGATTGGTTCACTGTATGTGATGTATATATGAAATAATTCATATTTGAACTGCGGTTATAGATGCAAGTGAAGTATGATCCTGCTTCACTCCACGGCAAAATATGAACTCAATAATTTTACCTTGCTCCCAATCTGTGGCTTCATAGCTCAGTTGGTAGAGCATCGCACCGGTATCGCGGAGGTCATGGGTTCGAATCCCGTTGAAGCCCTGATTTTTTTCAGGCTTCTTCTTTCCAATTGCTTAAATTGGAAAATTTACTGCGAGGATCATACTTCACTTGGTTCAGTGTATCTCGGTTACCAGCGATTATACCTACGTTTGACCTTATATGGAAATTAATGCGGCAAATGTGGCTTGGCATAAAATTTTATGTGGGAAGCCAAGTTCCGTCGGCAAAAAATTGGATGAAATAAAACAACTGTCTACTGTCTACAGAAGAAAAACAAGGAATTAAGGACAATCCCATCCCCGTAACAACAAAGCCATAAAGTTCAGAATGAGAATATTCAACGGTAAGTACTCGTTAAGTTTCCCTTAAAAGCTGTAAAATTTCAAACATCAACATCGAGATTTACCTTAATGTTACTGAATGGCTTGCTAGTCCTGGTGGCACCAAATTTTCGAAACCGATAGAAGAAATGTCAAGCGAAGAACTGAATGTTTTTCTGAAGAGTTTTTGCGCGTCTGCGAGGAATAAAGATGGAACAATGTCAGTTTACAAAAGTTCATCAATTAAATCCACCTGAGCGCCGCCACTGATCATTTCCTTCGCTCGCACCCGGTCATCAAACTGTTTCCACTATCTCTGACCCCGCTTTTACTGAGGCAAACAAAGCATTAGAGAATTTGCAAAAGACCCCAGATAAACAGGCAACATTGCCGGCCTAATAGAGCCCATAGAAACGGTCAGAAACCAATTTCCAATGAACAGATGAAGAAACTGTTCGACAGCAGTGAGCTCGGACGGACAGAGAGCAAAAATGCCGCAAAACTACAGAGGACGACCTAGTTTTACCTCAGTCTTCTTTTCGGCTGGCCACGACAAGAGATTCAACGCCAACTAACGCCAGCAATTCTGTTCTTGCGAAAAATCCATCGTTTTCAAGGAGTTGAGTATTTTGATGAGCTGAACCGAAGCGTCGGCTCGAATCTTTACCAACCACAAAAAACCATCAGGGTCTCGGAGATTCTGAAGATGAATCCGATACTAAAATATTTTCTGTCCCTGACTCTAAAACTGGCCAGCAACAATCTCCACATATCCAGCTCGACGAACTGATGCGAGGGCAGCCACAGTATTAAGGGAACACTAATAGAGTTCTTGTCGAGAATAATTTTGACACAGCGTCTTTCACATAGCGATAAGTTTTCCGCAGTACTTTCAACTGTTATGTGCAAGTGCACAATTAAAACTCTTCTCGATGACTCAAACTTGAACGCTTTTCAAACTTTCTGATCAAGGTTGAATATCCTTCGTTTGGTAGACGTTCCTTAAATTATAGATGATCGCAACTTTCGCTCAGCAGACTCGCCGGCTTCGCTTTCCAATTTTCATTCAACGAAAGTTTACAAACGGCGCGCATGCCATGTGACTTCCAACTTGCTGTTGTTTTTGCCACTTCAACTTCCGGTCGTTTTGTAAAATTAAAAACCAGTAAAATTTAGCTCTAATTCCCAAGCATACAACCGTACCGAATTTAATAAAACAATTATTCCATTCGCGCTTGTTGGATATGAGATGGTAAATAGCCAACGAGGCCCTACGGGCCTCGTTGGCTATTTACCATCTCATATCCAACGCGCGCTCAGGGAATAATTGTTAATTATCAGCTTATAACTACATTACGTGATCCAACTCGTATCAGATCAGGAGCCACGCCTTAAAGAATACCCAAACAATAGCCGTAAAACTGTTTCTAAATTGCGGTCCTTTATGGAACACGGTAATGATACGAAAACTAATAGGTTCAGATGGAAAAGAACTCGCTTTATGGCGAGTTATTTTTGTTTAAACTGCCATAAAAAACGCAATTACGTTTCCATTACATGATATTCCTGTTTGTCGAGAGATACTTAGCCTTCCTGAGCAAATCAAGCAAAAACCAAATCTTTGTGACCATAACATTCAACTTTACAATTTCACTATTTTTAAAAAAGAACATTATTTCTTTCTACGCAATTAACATTTGCAGTCTTTTTTGCAACCTTCTCCTCCAAACATTAAATCAAAGTGGATGTGAGCCACTGAACTTTTAAAATAGATTACATACATTACATACATAACTAGCTTTATTTTTCCCTCGGATTTTAGAGTAACTTATGCAGCAAATATCTCCGAGCATTTAACTATCCAAGATAACCACACCGGGAACTACGTCACGTACTCTTCAGCATTAAGGAAATTCTTGTGATGTGACGGCACTCTGCCTATAGAATAAGCCCACTAAGCTTTTTACCATTATGTCGTTTTCAAGCAACGTCATCACTTTCGAATATTGAACGTAAAGATTCACCAAAGTTTTTATCCTCATCAGGCATAAGAGGCGGTATATTTATATCTGTTTACAATTTTACAGCTCAATAGCGTGCTTCGTTTGGAAACCAGGGGCGCTCACCATTCGACCAGAAATTCCGGAGGGAATTTCCGGAAATTTCCATGGACAAACGGTACAGTCTTTTTCCAGTGTGGAAGACGATAATTGTTCGCTTGGAATTTTGCAATGACTTCAGGGTTTAAATCACAAATATAGAAGCAAACAGAACACTGATAAGTCGACATCGTGACTTTTTATAGACCACAACAGCAGAGATCTTGCACAAACCACAACGGCAGCGAAAACGTCGCAAAACAAGGGGTTTAATGAGTCGTACAATGGTTCTGCACGAGTTATAAATCTTTATACATTTCCCAATCAACCTATGCAAAACTAACAAGTGCACCACGGGGACATTATTTTTGTAAAACGCTTTTTTTTCACGAATTTAGCTGTAGCTAGTATTTATCGACATGTACGTAGAATAATTCTAAAGTGTTTCTTTTACCGAATGCGCGTCGCCGTCATCCTTGTGTGTGATGTCCAACTCGCGGTGATCGCGGCCAAAAGAACTAGCTAGTGCTGAGTACAGAATTGGGAATTTACATAAATTCCAAAAAAGAGGACAACCTCGTAAGGTAAACCAAAATTTTCGACAATTTTTTCCTGGAAATTTCTGTTCCATTTGACTTTCATACCAGAATTTCCATAATTTTGGGTTGAATGGTTCGCTTCAGGAATTTTTCCAGGAAATTTCCGTATCATTTTTCCCCGTCAAAAATTTCGAAATTTTTGGTCGAATGGTAATCACCCCAGAGCATTTTGAATTTCCGGGTTATGGAAGTGCGTTGAATTTTTGGAAACCGGGTTAGCAAAAATATCAACTCATTCTACTACTTGGCAATTAAGAACGCCGATTTAAAGCCCATATCTCACGCCGGGCAGTAAGTTAATGGTCCCTAGAAGGAATCCAACGAGTCCAAATTTAAAATGACTTTCAGCGAAGTTTCAATGCGGTGTCATTTCAGTATAGAAATTTTTTAGTTAAGTGAGTTGCAGCAAAAGAGTGCCTGGTTAAGGTTTAGATAGCAACTTAAATAGTCAGCAAAACACTACTTTATTCACGGTCCGACAAACAACAGCATTTTGCATGGAATAGACACAAACTGAATGAAACAATAGTGCACAAATTATCACCTTATCTGCAAACCCGGCCTATGGTTTAGTGCAAGAGGAAATCATGGTCTTTTGTTCAATGCCATTAGAGCCCGCTGAAACTAGACGAAGATCTAATTTTCCAAAGTACAATCAGCTAAGCTAAACACAGACGAAGCAATATTAATGAAGGGTCTGGATGGGGGAGGGGAGGGGAGGGTGCAAATGTCAGTTCTCACATCGCTTAACATGGCCTTTCTGCAAATATCTTCAAGTTTTAAGCAATGCCAAATCCCTCTGCTTATCTCACTAACCAATGTTTTGTGGTTTTGTGTAAACTTTTGGGCATTTTGGGAAACAGATATTCTCAAAATATAAATTAATTTGAGGAAGATATGAAGTGTTAAAATTTGATGGATTTGGAAAGTGAAGAATTAGTAGATGGACACCAAACAGTCCCCTACCAACCTAGGGGTCTCTTTTTAGAGGGGAGGGGTCAGCTATCTGTTAGTGTTCCCAACCGTTTTTTTTAAATTAATTAATTAATTAATTAATTAATAATTTACAGTGCGTTGACTGAAACAGGAGCCACCCAGACAATGAAAACCAACTGAAAGAGTAGTTTCCAACATTTTGAAATCCAGCCATTCCAGGGTCCTATCTTCAAATCCAGCCAATCAAATGTCCGGTACGAAACAACAAAATTTCAACTTGTTCGTTGTGATGTTTACCCAACAGTGTATCTTATCAATAAATTGTCAAGCTCAAACCGGGGTAGCTGGTTGTTTTGGAAAATACATGAAAAGAAAAGCTGCATAAGAGTGTCACTCGTAAATATAGATCGCTAGAGTGTGTGGTGTTGGGTTTGAATATTGCCGTGAAACCGTGCCGTGAAAGAAACCCTTTAAACGGACTGTGGGTAGGGAGAGTTCCAATTGCGCCGTCCTTGTTTTTTCCCTGAGCGATTTTAACACTGAGGCTTTGATAGGACAATGCAGAAAAACATTGGTTTGAATTTTCGGTGAAGATGTTATTTCAGTACACTGATAACCCAGAAAGGGAGCTCAAACTCCGAAATGTAAGCTGCTGAGACAGTGAACGTGATAGTTTTTCAGAAAACGTAGGTACCCCCAGGCTAACTTTGTGTCACGTGCAGGTTCATAACATGGGTAAACATAGAAAACATATGAGGTGAAGTCTAGGTCTGGAAATTTACTAGAGAATGGAAATAAAAAATCAGTTAAACTCACCATGTGGCGAGTTGTTGTTGTCCTTAATACGTACACGAAGTTTAGGGGAAAAGTAGTTTTCGTCACATTACCTTCATAATATAATGGCAAAATAGGAGGCTTACGGCAGAGTCGGGGCTCCGATCGATTCAAAACCAGCACGATCTTTTTTTCGCCAAAATCAAATCCAGTCGCTAAATAAATAAGCCAGACTCGTGCAATACGGATTTCTTTCTCTAAACCATGAATCGACTGAAGCATTTCTAGCTAGAAAAGCGAACTCACCAGGCTCCGTAGAACCAGGAGCCATAATCAGGGACGGAGACCGTAAGTCTTGGGGTGCGCGCGGACCCATGATATGGGACAATTTTTCTATTTTTAGAACAAATTGCGCCATCCTGACGTCATATATCCGCGCTGATCTTCGCACGTGCCTTGGGCTCTCGCGGCGTGGATGTTGCCACGTTGCGTGATGAAGTGGTCAGAGTTGGGAGATTCTCTTTCGGGTTTTTCACAGCGATGGCAGGGAATATCGCATAGAAGAAGAACCAGGGCTCTTGTATGTACTTTTATGCTCTGATTTAATGGAAAAGGTGTCTATTTCAGGATCGAAAATTTCTTTAATTTCGCGCTGTGAATGAATAAAATCCGCGCGCCGCGGCTAGCTTTACGCGTAAACTTCTGTGTGTTTTGTAGAGAAACGTTCTGTAAGAAAACTGTGAATTTGTGAGTTTGTCAAACAATGTTTAATCATAATTGATAGACTCTCATTCTTTCTGCTCGTTTGGCGAGTTTGCAAAAGGTTTTGAAAGGAAAGTCTAACGAGTAGCTCATTTGCATAGTGCAGCGCGTGCACTTTCAAGTCCGAGTCGGTGTTTTCAGATTGTCAACAAATCGTGAAAAAGACTTGTTTCATTGTCTACTACAACAATTGTCACCAATGTTCACCAAAAGGCTACCAACACCATGCGTGTTTCTTTCACATAGAGAAACTTTTACACTTTACACCTTACAATGAGTCTTGCCTCAATCGAAATCTTTATTCGAGTTGATTAAATGCGTCATCGTAACTTTTCTGATTATTTCTGCTGTATTCACATATTTTCCGCTAAGCTTTTAATATGTTCTCAAACATTTATCAACATTAAACATATTCAAAAACTACAGATATTGTATGAGTTCCATGTACGTTTTCACACAAAGTGCGAAATCCAGTTTGTAATTTTTTTCCAACTGTGCAAAACACGCATCGGCGCGCGCTCTTGTTCATCGACAACAAATTTTTTCACAAACAAAATTTAGCAGCATCTACCGACATAAAACTATTGTCACTTATTGGGCCTAAACGCTGCTATATCCAAACATATCCAACTAGTTTGTTTTCTGTGTTATGGAAAATTAAAGCTGTTAATCGTCATATGTGAAATTTTAGATTGGAGTAAATTGAAGTTCTTGTAAAAGGAGCAGCGGAACTCAACTTAATCTACGTTATAAAGCGGGACATACCTAAATTCGGCATTGTCTTCACTCAAACTGGAGCAACTTACGGCGAAAATACTAAGTAAACTTCCAACAGCCATAAACAGATAAAGGAGTTGAGTTGTGGGCCAAAAGCATAAACGATTTCGGGAATTTTGAACGCCATTTCCTCTGCGCGACATCTCGAAAATCCTCGCAGCAATGTACGCGCGTGTGCCGCAGGCGATGACGCAATTTGTTCTAACAATAGAAAAATTGTCCCATATCATGGGGCCAACCCCAATACTGCAAATGGCGGGTGCTTACGGTCTCCGTCCCTGATTATGGCTCCTGGTAGAACTTGTATGTTAACCGACTAAAATGGCGGCCCGAAGCCGTAAGGATCGTGACTGGTCAAATTAAAAAATGGCGCTCAGCTCAGGGCGCCTGGTGACAAGTATAATAAGTCCCCGTGGAGGGAAGGCAGTCCCAGATTGCTTATTATTTCCATATTCTAGCAAATTTCCAGACCTAAACTTCGCTTCATATGTTCTTTATATTTACCCATGTTCGATGAAACCCGTACGTGGCACACACAATGAGCCTGCATGGGTTACCTATGCAGAAAACTGCGTGGTGGATTTCACGGTTGGCTGCATTTTAATGACAACCAAAAGCTGCGTAAAAATAGGAACACACACAGACAACAGGAGCCAAGTTTGTAATAAAAAGTGTCATAATCCATCTATTCTACGATTTTGAACAACAACCTTTAAGTTCATATTTTGTGTGACCGTACGTTCACAGTGGAAGACGGTCGTCAATTTATCAATGTAACTGTAAAATCTACAGTGAAGTAACACGATATTTTCGAACGCGGAAGTGCTAACGATTAGAACTTGACAATTCATTGACAGACACCGAAGTCGCGAGAATCATAACAAACAAGTTGATATTTCATTCTTTTGTACTGGCCATTTGATTGGCTGGAATTAAAATATTTTAATCGCATGGTCGACTCGGGCAATTTTGTCA
>JAEMPF020013313.1:22500-29884 GCA_022496165.2 Catalaphyllia jardinei
GAAAGGTTCTGTAAAAAAACTGTCTACTCCGGTATCGAGTTAATTTGTGAGTTTACCAAACAATGCTTTATCATAACCAAAATCTGTATTTGTTAGTTTCTTGTTATTTCTGCTCGTTTGGCGAGCTTACAAAAGTTTTTGAAAGGCAATGTGACGCGTACGAGTAGCTCATTTGCATAGTGTAGCGCGTGCACTTTCAAGTCCGAGTCGGTGAGTGGGATTGTGAACAAATCGTGACAAGATTTGTTTCGTTGTCTTTATGTGCTGAGCTACTACAACAATTTTCACCAACGTTCACCAAAAGGCTACTAACATGTGTTTCTTTCACATAGTGAAACTTTACACTGCGAAAATAAAATGGACAAGGAGTTTTGACTCAATCGAAATCTTTATTCGAGTTCATTAAAAGCGTCATCTTAACTTTTCTGATTATTTCTGCTGCATTCACATATTTTCAGCCAAGCTTTCAATATGTTCTCAAACATTAGTCAACCATAAACATATTTAAAAACTAGAGATATTATATGAGTTCGACTTATATTTTCCCACCAAAGTAAGAAGTCCAATTACAAGCTGTTTAAAAGACGCATCGGCGGGCGCTCTCATTCATCGACAACAGACAACTTATTGGAGTTTTACACAAACAAAACTAAGCAGCATATAAGGACATAAACCTATTGTCACTTATTGGGTCTAAACGCTACTATATCCAATCATATCTAACTATTTTTTTTCTCTGTTATGGAAAAGCTGTTAATCTTCTTCATAAGCTAATGTGAAATTTAGATTTGAGTAATGTGAAGTTCTCAGTGTAATAGGAACAGCGGAACTGAACTCAACTTGATCAGCGATTTAAAGCGGGACATACCTAAAATTAAACTCGGCACTGTCTTCACTCAAACTGGAGCAACTTACGGCGAAATTACTTAAGCAAAATTCCAACAGTCATAAAGGCGTCGAGTTGTGGGCCAAAAGCATAAACGATTTCTGGAATTTCGGAAGCCATTTCCCCTGGGCGACATCCACGAAAATCCTCGCAGCAATGTACGCGCGTGTGCCGCAGGCGATGGCGCAATTGTCCCATATCATGGAGCCAGACCCAATACTAGAAATGGCGCGCGCTTACGGTCTCCGTCCCTGATTATGGCTCCTGCTGAAAATAAACAATCGTTTCGACGTCACATAACAACATAAGGGCTGTGTAGAGCTTAATAATGAACAGTTCAGTTTTCAAGAACTTGTCATCAACAAATAAATTCTCTCTCGTGAATCAAGACATTGTCAGAGTCAGGTTATGAGAATGAATAAATAAGTCAACTTTGAGATGTCACATTTGACAATATTGTGAAATATATATGAAATAATTCATATTTGTACTGCGGTTAGAAAATAACAACAACAACAAAAACAAAACCAAAACTATATTCCTTTTTCAGTAATCGACATGAATTTTAGGTTAATGAGTTGTTACTTTATCATTAAGAACAATTAATTTAGAAACATAAATCTAATGACAGATAAATCAGCAGGCAGTCTAGGCTAATCTTGGCAGGCTACACCTATATTTATATTATTCCATGAGAATTTCATTACGTGCTCAAGAAGGGAAATCGATGCTTCCAAAATAACCAGTATGTCTGATTTACTAATTTCGGCTTTGTAAATTACCCTCAGGTTGTAGCAACTACTCGTGTTGCATATTTTGCTGATTTCATCTGGATGCAGTCGTTTTTTGTAAGTGCCTATGAAATGAAATTTTTTGCTCCATTTTTATTCCAGAAAATTGAAGTCTATATTGCACCGATTCATAGTTTTCCACTTTAACCTCTGTTTCGGACTGCAAAATTTTTCTATCCCTCCAAAGTTGGCAGAAAATGCAATTGTCGTTTTTCGTTGGCCTGGAACTTGTGACGTCATGAGATGTGTAAATTTCGATCGCTTGACTTCGAATCAGTGTATTTCCTACAAAGTTAGCACTCACTCCGCCGTCTTTTTGGCGGTTTGAGTATTCAGTGGGAAAATTCTTCAGATGATTTATTATCCAGTAATAAATCATCATCGTGGGATGTTGAGTTGCTGCACTTTGCGCGGGTCTAAGAGGAGAGTTTTCTAATTCAGTCATTCAGCGCTATTGAGTGGGGTCATGGAAGAAGACGTGACGGAGGAAGATGATGACGACGAAGATGGTATACGCTTTGCCACCTTAGAATCTCGATTCAAAAACAAGAAAGCAGTTTTAAATTGGTAAACTTTAAATCTGTCATGCCTTCAGTGTAAGAAAATGGTGAAAGCGCTGTTCGCTTTGGCAAAATATTTAACCTGATTTAATGTACCAGTCAAACGGAAGCATAAACATCCCCGCAGGCATATCCCGGGCATTTGACGTCTTTTCCTACCCGGGAGGGAGGGGATTTGATGAACTTACTCTCCCCGAGAATAGGACATTTGATCACTACTCATAGCGGATGAGAAATTTGATCACTAGCCTCGATTTCATGTTACGAGTCGCGCTGATTAAATCATGGCGGAGACAAGCCTTGATGCATTCAAAGCGAAAGATGCCCCATTCGTGTCGGACTGGCTGAAAAGCAAAGGCTTGCACAAAGTTCAAGAACCATTCATTTTATCTTTAGCATGTAAGAGTGTTGTCTATTAATTTTTTTTACATACACAGCTTTCGGAGCATAACAGAACCTACTGAAAAGTTTCTCGGGGGTGGGGGCAGTTGATCACCCGGAATGGACCTATGATGGGGCATTTGAACAGCTTTCTCGGCCTCGGGAGGGGGGAATTTGAGCAAAAAATTTCCAAAAATTTAAATGCCCGGGGGGTTGCCCGCGGGATTGCCTTTAGGTGTACATAAGTTGCTCGGCAACTTTTGAGCAACTTTTCAGATTTGGGGCAACTTTTAGTCTTTCGAGCAACTTTTCCGATTTCGAGCAACATTCTTCTTTTTTTGAATAACTTTCTTGCTTTCTTAAGGCAGTTTCTAACTAAAAACCGCCCATTCAAGTTCTAATTTAAAGCATGGGTTGCTGTTATACATAATTTTGCGTAAAAGACCTTTTGTAAACAAAAAACACTAGTCCCCTGATGGTCTGCCTGTGGTAGCAGCCTAGGTTGGTCCGCGGATATGCTCTAAAATTCAAAGATATGCTCTAAAATTCGGAGCCGAGTGATAATCCATGTTCGAGTGAAGATGATGAATATTCAGATCCTTTAGAAGTAGAAGCCAGTGCTGGAGCTAGATTAATAAGCATATTAGCAAAGTTTGTTTTGTTCGGATACAATCTCGTGGTTATCGTAATAGAAAGCCAATACAGAGAATCAGATTTTTATGATTTGGGTTGAGAGAGACTCAGTCTTACAATATTGATGAATCAGTATGATATAATTATGTATATAATATCTATGCAAAGTGAAATCTATTTATTAAATCTTTATTTAAGTTGTTAATCAATCTCTTACACTAAAAAATTGGAAAATTGGAAACTTTTGAGCAACTTTTGGATTTTGGGGCAACTCTTAGAGTTTTGGAACAATTTTTGAGCTACTTTTTAAGAAAATTGAAGCAACCTGTGGACACCCCTAGGGTTGTCCCAGGGGTTACCCCGGGGGGATGTTTAACCTTCCATCTGACTGGTACGTAACCACTTGGGTTGCAGTTGTGTTGCAAATCTCGCACACATGCTGCAAATGTATTACTATCAAGTTTCAACCAAACGCATGTTGTAGTTGCTTCAAATAGCAATTTCGTTTTTTGCTTAGAGGGCAGATTGTATATAATTACTTTATTAAATCCATTGGCAGTTCTCATTTTATTCACCCTATGCCAGTTTTCGTTGCTTTGAAGATACTTCGGGAGATACTCTTGTTCACACGCTCGATCATGATACTCACCCGCTCGTTGGGTGTCTCGAAAACTCGGTCCGAAAACTAAAACAATTCTGTGTTTACCGCGGATTGCTTAAGTCGTCTTGTTTACTGTTCGTCGATGCAATGCCCTATATGCGAATGTATCTGGTTCTCCAACGCGACTCTCGATTTGTATCGCGGAACTTTCACGCAAGAACTTGAAACGTGACATGGTGGACTGAATTGCGTGATGTGTAGCGTGACGCGACCCCTGACCTGTAACGCATACTTTTTGTGACCTAGGGTCAAAAGGCCTATACCCACCAGCATCACTACTTATAGTTATATGCAAACCAAACACGATTCGAATGTAGTGTACTATTTTCGTGATCCTACCAACGTGGGCTATTTTTTTCGCTTTCTCTCTCCCTCCCTCCGAAGATTCTGACTATATCAACATTCCCTCGACGAATGGTAAACTAGACGTCTTGAAGCAACCCGAGGCAAACATGCTTACATGTCCTCATAACATTTATGTTAAATTACAAGTCTGCAAGAAATCATCAGCCGAAGTCATGCGTGCCTGCAAAAAACATAAATCACAATCATACGAGACCAATTTTATTTCCATTGAAACTTTCGCTCCCTTTCAGTTTGGTCCTGTCAGTGGCATCCAACGCCGCGGAATCGTGTTGGTAAATTATCTGTTCGGAGCTTTAAACGTACTCCAGATAGCCCAAAACAGCGTTTAACAGCATTCGAGAGAAACCAGTCGTTGGGTGCCCCTGTCCTGTTCACGTGAAGCCAGACTCGAGAGTACCACAACTAAATCTTAATTCAGACATCTCCATTGCAGAGGATCTCTACTGTTTAAAAGCCGTCCATAGCCACTTTCTTCAAAATGGAGGGAACAAAACACCGACGCACTCGTCGCTTTTCGGTAAGGCCAGTGTATCCGAACAAATCGCTCACAATGTGCTCTTCTGACTTCGTCTTTCGGAAATATAAGCAAGACAGTCCCTTCAGTGTAAGTGGTGTTTTGCAGCTCGCTAAAACACGTGCTCCGGTAACGAAAAACTTCACACCTTAGCTTGTTCCTCTCTCTTCCTCTCTGCCATGCTAGCTAGATAGGTTTACACACCTTATGGGGTCAACTATACTAATTTGCATATTTTGACAACGCGCGGAATGTCGCACATTTTGACTCGAATTGACCAACTTCGAAGCTGGAGAAAAAAATCGTACGCACTTGTCTGAAGCCCAAACTAGAAAATTACGAATCATAGGATCATAGACTTCAACATTTTAGAATAAAAAAGTAGGAAAAAATTTCATTTCATACGCACTTCAAGAATATAAAAAAGGAGCGTCCATAATTTGTGACAGCTCGACTTAATTACATTAAAAGGGCAGTATCACGGGAGGTCTTGTAAGTTTTTGTACAAAAGATACGTTAGAATCGTAAAAGTGCACTCACTGATCAACAAAACAACCTTTAAACAACAAATAGGTATAAATTCAATCTCTGAGAGATCAATGGTTTTTAGTGATTTTTCTCCAAGTAACATTCTCAAACTTGAAAATGTCGGCCCGACGTTATGAAATTTTAAACTCTTCTTTCCTACTCGTCCGTAGCCACAACAGTTGTAAACAACTATTGTGACTAGCACGGTGCATTTTAGATTAATACCAAGACATTCACTGGATTATCAAGTATTACTAAATCTGGAGAGACTGCCCGTTTTAGCGTCCTGTACAAAAAAGGTAAACGTTGTTTATACGATCTTAACAGATATTTGAAGAAGAAAGTCAGAAACTGACCTGTGATTCACAGGTGGATTCATAAATTCAAAAGAAAGATATCTTTGCAATTTCGGTGCAACCAAAGCTGTGATCTTCCTGCGTTCGCCCCGCTCCAGTTTTCCGGTCACGTATTGTTTGCTAGAAAGCGATAACAATCCCTTGGGCCATCGAGTGCATAGCACAGAATTGAGTTTCTCATATAAATCCGTTGTTACATGCAAATATGAAAATCTATATACATTATTAACCAACTTACAACGAATTGAGAAACTTACAATAACTTTCATTAGTCTTCGCGTAATTTCCCTGATTTTGCATTGCTAAACCGAGGTTGGTAGAGGAATGGAAAATTGACCAAAGTAGTTCATCTTTATAAAAATTAACTCATTTATTTCCAAAAACTAAGGATGGACAGCTCATCTCTCCTTTCTACAGATGATTAAAATTTCAATGAATTTTAATTACAATATTATTTTCACCAAGACGATGAGAAAAATGAAAATCATCAACTTTAGATCATCGTCTTGATAGAGCAATAAAGAAGCCATTTCCGACTTTACTTAGTGCTTCTATTTCAAAACGAGTGCTCGTGCAATGAGTTTATTTGCATTAAAATCAACCTGTAGAGAAACCATATTTTCATATGTTTTCATATAAATGGTTTCCGATGAATTTGACACTGAGGCACAAAGAAAATCGGAAATGGCCCATTCTCAGATGATGCGATAGGAACAAATTTCACTCTCGATTTGTGATCTTTTTCTGATTTCTTTATGTATGATGACAGTAAAAATGTATGGAGTTCAAAACGCAGACCTGAGTTGTATATTGTCCATTTTAGTAGCGCTGCCAAGTTGGTCGTGTCAGTGTATCCTAGAAACCGTGCAAGGTTTGCCTTTGTTCTTTAATGTTTTCAAATTCAACCAAAGTAGTTCTGCAGTCCTTGTTTATTTTAGCATCCAATTAATAGATTATATTCTAAAAATTCTCTATATCAAAAGAAATTAAGGAAACAAAGAACATGAAGTTTTGAATTTTTTAAGCTCATCCATTATTAAACTAGTAAGGTAGGTGAATTAGCATATAACGTCTCCATTAACGTATTTTCGATGGTCTACATAGCACTAAAGAAAATTATTATACTTCTCTCGCCTTCCAACTGATCAATAACGATAAATCTTGTCAACAGGTTCACAAAGATAAAATGGATCCTGCAAGAAAATCGGCTGCAGCACATGTCAATATTGGATTCAACTAATTTTCGGGAAGAATTAGACGATATTTGAAAAGCACTGACTTCTTTTGAGAGACATTAAATCAATAAAAAAGCCCTCCACGGGAATTCAAACAGCCGTTTTCTTACAAAGGTTTCCTCTTCTCGTACTGCGTACATCAAGTAAAACAGTTCATAAAATTAGCAGACTTTCCAAGTGTTAAGAAGGTATTAAGAGCTAAATAAAGAACTCGCAACAAAGAGCTCTTCAAACCTTCTAAATAACATCGGTAACGTAAAGATATAAATAGCCGCAAAATCAGTCTGTGGCCAAATACTGTGTCCTTGTCCATTAATTAAATATTTAAACCTTGCATAACACCCAATTAATTCTAAAATTAAACGGCTACAACTCTTCACATAGCTAAACTCCAAGCGAAAACAAAATATAACTCCTCCAGAGAGGAGGAAGGAGGGAGCAAGATGACTCTTTTTCCCACCATCCTCCTCTCC
>JAEMPF020013313.1:44884-60199 GCA_022496165.2 Catalaphyllia jardinei
TGGCTAATTCACATTATCAACTCAGTTGATAAAACCAAATTATCTTGTAATACTCCCACCGACGCAGCACCATAGTTTCTTTAGAAACTTACCCCCTTTACTAAAAATAGTCAAATCTCTCCACTTGTAGATTCTCTTTGATTGATCTAAGGCGCCAGTGGCACTAGACGACATATTTTGTAAGCCCGGCCGAACTTCAGGAAAAATTTTGGTTTAACAAATTTGTTCCAAAATTACTTGTTAAACGCGGTCGCACTAGGAAGCGACAATCTTATCTTTTATGCCGAAAACGTCAATGAAATTGTTTCATACTGTTTCTTCTTCTTTGTAGCAGCTGCAGAGGCATCGGCAATAAAAGAAGTCCGAGGTTCGGGAAAAACAGACCTTGAACTTGGTTCTTTGTTTATGATCTGGCTTGAATAAATTTGGGAGCCGTAATAGTTATATGAGCTCGCTGTCTGTTCCTGATCATCTGTCAGTAATGACATGTGCGGCCCAACGCCAGCTGCTTGTTGAAACTCGCTGAAAATCGAAATTTTGGTATGGAAAGCGAGCGAAATTTTCTGTACATGGTTGTTACACCGAAGTTTCGCGCTCTTTTGAATCAACATGATACCTGCGTTAATGGAGCATGGAAAGTGCTTATGGATTTTATGACACTAACAAAAAAGTGCGATAAAATCGCCTGACAAAAAATCAGCGGCTTCTTTGTAGTTTGGTAAGGTCGGACAAAATTTTTCAAGGCGAAACAGGCCGGTCGCACTCGTCTACAACACTCGCTGATAGATTTGTTTGCAAAGTAAAAAATAAATCTGGCTAGTGCGACCGGCCCCTAAGAATATATTTTTCCCCTTTTTTCTTCGACTGTCATTATATGTAATATAAACACCTAGAATTTCGATCGTGTTTCTCGTGTATATTTTTGGAGATGTGAGTTACCGTTAAGGCATGCGCACCTAAAACCATGCATCTAATTTCTCGGAATTTATTTCAAGTCCAGAACACTTACTCAACATCATCTTTGTTAGCTATCAGATATTACGGCAAAGTGTTCACTGAGTACTTACTTCTATTAATTATCAGATTTTTACCTTTAATAAACACTTTGTCAAGTGCCGTTACTGGTCTACCATACCAGCACAGTAAGGCTATAGAGATATAATCGCTTAAGGTTGCAGAGCTAATTCTTACGAGCTCTGGCCGCCATGACAATGAGCCCCAGTCAAGAGTTGTATTCGTTCGGTTAAGAATCCAGGCCAACATCAAGTAAACAAACAGGTTATTAATTATGTTGGAAGGTCTTTGATCTTGTACCGAGATCTTTTGTTTTATGCTCCTAGACCATGCATGAATTACGAAATCGGAATGTTTCTATGGGTTGGTTGTATGACCACGCAACCACTTTTTGTATTTTTCCAGGTTTTGTAAGTTTGCCAGGTTTCATATATTCACCACCTCCATCTATTAACTAATGTTCAAATTTGCTGTGTTTAAAGATGATTTCCAGTCCGTTTTGCGCGTTTATGACTTATTTTGTTTCATTTAAGACGTCACAAAATGTAGCATTTCAGATCTACTTACATGAAGTAAATGTCAAGCGTCATTATCGACGCGAAACTTTATGCTTCATTCTTTCTGATGTCACTTGATAAAAACCTCCATAGCTGTAAAACTCAAGGAAAATGTTCGAAAAAGAATTTAAAATCCGCTCAAAAGATAAGGGGTTCGTAACGAATAACTGCGATTTGCATTTTATCGTGTGAGCCTCACAAACATTAGAGCGCCGAGACTGCGCAGTACGGACTGGAAATTATCTTTAGTTCCTTCTTTTAGTCAGTGCGTTTCGGAACAGGATTTAAAGTCAATGTCCTTTCCAGTATCTTGATAAAGTGAAGAAAATGCAAAGTGTCGCAGGTCAATAGAAATGACTAAACTTGGTAACATTTTGTTAAAACAATCAAAGAACGTTTTGTTGTGTCTATCACTGTCAGGGTTTCTTTCCTTGACGTTCCTATGGTAAACAAGCACATGCAAAAGGTGTTTTATGAATATTGGTGTACTTTTCTAAGCTTAATTTTATGTTTTAGAGATTTTTCAGGCTTTTATGAAGTCTTAATTAAAAAATATATTTTCTGCATCGCTATATTTTCCATTGTTTTCAAATTTTTGGACATATTAGCAAAATTTGACATCCAAGATGGAGGTCCTTTGAAAAGTATGTAACATTTTTAGCAGACACCACATAGAGTACATATGTGTTTTATTACTAATACCGTATATATCATTTGATGAACATGGAATGAGGCAATCCCAGTTAATCTTCACCATTTGCATGTTCTAAGCTTTGTTTTATTTTCAAAAACTCTATCAAAGATGAAAAGGATGGACGAAGATGACTAAAATTCAATGGTTTGTTCAAAAGTTCCAAAGCAAAAATTAAATCAACTAATAATAAGTCTTAAACCTTTACTCAGTAAAGCTGCTTTTAAGTCAGACTAGTTTCTAACTTCTGATGATAACGTTTTTCAGAAACTTAGCACTCATCTTCCCTATGTCCAAACGATGTGAAAATTATACACAGAATTACTAAAATGAGGTTAGATTGAAAATGTTATCTTTTACGGAAATCGACACTCCAAAGAAGTGGTAAACTGCGTGTGCAACAATTAACAGTCTATGGAAGGTTAAAGTTTTCTTAAGTTTCCGATTCTATTTTATCCATTTTCCACATTATTATTAAATTTCATAGAGTAAACAGTAGTTTTGACACCTTAACTATGACTTGTGTACTTTAATTTATTATCTATGCTTTAAGGATCCATTTTTGTTTATTGTTTTGTCTTAAGAAAGGTATCTGCCATAACTTCAGTTTGATATCTACTACCCTGCAAGACTAGCGACACATAATTATTCCAGCTGAAATGCTTTTTGTTTGTTGCATACATGTTTTAATACTGACACAAAAACCTAATTCACATGGAACAAACTCTTGTCTTCTTCAGAAAAAGAAAATACGCAAAGCATACTTTGAAATGCATGTCAGTCAAACATCGCTACATCGAAAACATTACGTTTCTCTCAAGGCTCAAGTATCGAAACCAAAGAACGCTTGTAAATATTTTCAGCCACTTAAAAACTAATTTCTGATTTCTCTGTCCGAAATGTACATTTTGCATTTTGAATAGTGCACTAAGACACTGATAAACCTGAGTCGCTGTGTTTTTTCAATCTCATTATTCGGTCATCTCCATGTTTAGCATTGTATTTACATCAGTTATGCAGACGCAAAAAGTACATGTTTTAATAGATTTTGGTCAAACCTCAAATGTAAGCGACCAAAAAATGATCGTGTTTACTAAACCGCAATTCTGACTTGTCATGCCGATAATATCAGTCCGTTTTGAATCAAGTTGCTGTTTGTTCTTGAAGGTCTGACAATACTACAAATGTTTCTCAAAATGAATCCCCTTTAAAGTTCATTTGGGCCTCGCATAAGGAAAGCTGTTCGGACTGATAATTATCATTGTACTAGTCTAGTAAACTGGAGTTATTCTCGTAAATTGTCGTAAATAGTTATGTCTGCAGCATAAGTGGATCACTCCGTTCGATCAATCTTCGTTCGCAAAGGCAAGCCGGGAGTAAGCTGGAATGCTATTTTGGAATCTTTGTTTTTCTAGTACCACCACAACGTTTTTATTCCGCCTAAATTTGAATTCAAAATGTCGGGAAATAGGACTACAGTTTCGTATTGCTTAGAATATTCGGCCGTTTTAAGTTGTCCCTTAAAATAACAAATTGCGATGCTCAATTTTTCAATCCACCGTAAGCAAAAAGATGGCGGCTGTACATTTTACCACAATACCTTGGGAACCAAACTAAACCCACTGGGCATATAGAGTGATATGCTTTAATGATCGTCGTTCCTATACTAACAGCATTGCTTTGGTCGAATTTGAATGACTTACAATTTTTCTTTGCGTTTTTATACGCACTTTTATTGTTTTTGTGCGCAAAGCATTATAGGTAAATGTACCAGTCGCCATCTTTTTTCTTACCGAGGATTGTTACTGCACGTCCTTACGGCACACGCAAATTCACATGCCACGACATGCATCGAGCGCGCGCGCCAAATACTAAAATTATCAAAAGCAGATGGCCACTGCTATAGCTTTGCTTGGATTTAACGATCTGGGACGCTCGGTGATCCTACTTTTCTTTTCAGAAACAAATTTTGTTTACAATTATCTCCACATTGTCCGAACATGAACAAAAAAAAAATCAATGTGGGAAGTTAAAAAAATTCAAGATTTCTGTCTACGGGACATGGAATCCTGCCATTCTGCGGCTGCAAGGCGCGTGAAACTATGGTGGCTAAATGCGAACTTGTTCCTTGAGGAACCTCAACAGTTGACTAAATTGGTTTAAGAGGTTCATTTAAGCCATACTTTGCAATGGACATTTCCCTTCAAAGCTCTAATTGCAATATCTTGGGACTTCCAGCCACTGTGGCCTTCTTTGCTAACGAAACCAAAACGACTCGAGATACAAGAAAAGGACTTATCTGAAGTAAGATGTTTCCAGGATGCAAGAGCTAGTACACTGCAATCCAAAATGACTACGTATTTCTTTGAAAGAGCATTTAACCTGGAAGAAAAGAGGTAACAAAAAAGGCCTAGTTGTTATTGATTGCATCAAACATAAACACTTATTGTTTCACACTGTTCTTAAGAAAGTTTTAATAATTAGCACCAGGATGTTGTTTTGTTTTGTTCACTTTGATTTCATTATGTTGTTATACAAGTCTTCAATCTTTAAAATTAGATACCGTAACTCCTCGAATTAGCAGCACCCCTCAAATGAACGTTCCCTTCGAATAAGTGCCCCACTTATAGGCCAAAACTTAAAATAAGTGCCTCCCCTCGAATAATCGTCGTGTATGTGTCTGCCATTGATCCCAGTACCAGAAATGATCCCCATATTGGATCGCAAATGATCTCGACCACAAATTAAGGAGTGGCATGGAAGTTAGGATGGTGTCGATGGGGAATTGGTGTACGTGTATACCAATATTTTTATTAAAGTCATTTTAAATAATTATAATGCCTTACAAATTGCTTTTAAAATTTTGTTGCTAACTATGATGCTATGAATTGCACCACTCAACATGATTTGGCTTGCAATTGTTTGAAATTCTCAGTTTAAATATGACCAGATTCGATGCAACATACGCTACAGATCCTCCCTAGCTAAACATTGATATTTCGGTGTTATAGCTGAATAAAATTTTATCAGCCATTAACATCACCCCTCTAAAGTTTTGAACTAAAATCTAAGCATGAAGCAATTATTACATAATACGCTGTCATCTGGGTAGACCTACAACACTCCACTCTGTAAAACACCTTGTGTATGTTATCGCTGTTTCGCCATAGTATTTATCGAGTGGAAACCACGACTTT
Organism: Catalaphyllia jardinei; assembly: GCA_022496165.2. NCBI lineage: Eukaryota > Metazoa > Cnidaria > Anthozoa > Scleractinia > Caryophylliidae > Catalaphyllia > Catalaphyllia jardinei. The sequence continues at coordinate 50,344 of JAEMPF020013313.1, forward strand.
ATTTGTTTGATCAGTTTTTTAGGGAAGTTATTAGTTACGAACCAGCTTGGACAAAAAGCAGTTACTAAGTTGTTACGATTTCATGGCAGTGCTTCACGAGGACTGAGAACTACTGAATTCACGAATTTGGTTGGCTAAAACCGATATTGAAAGCGTCGACATTTTCCCATCTAGACTTACATCTGGACGGCTAATATTTTGCGGTGAAAAAGTTGCAAACGTAAATGTAAACTTAAATATTGACTATTTTCTTCTAATAATATCTATTTACGAAGAGTCAAAAAGCCTGATGAGAAGAGAAAAGTAAAGAGGACGAGCAGACTGGCGGAATTAAATTCATTTCATCGCCGTTCGCGAGCAAAATGTCAGCCACAAGAAACCAGTTTCACTAATTGAATTAAATTTTTTATGTTTTACATACAATGAACATGTTATAATCGAGCTTAGTGGGTCTGTAAGGGAGAATATCTTGACTTCGGTTCCCCAATACAGGCCTCCTGCTCGGTTAATAAGAATTAGAAGGTTATATTATTCTTAGTCTTTATTCTGATTTTTACAGCTTAGGTATTTTATTAGCTAGTTAATTTTACTCGTGTTTTAGATATTTCAAAATAATTGTAAAGCGCTACTGGATAGTAATAGAAATAGCGCTATATAAATTAAGTATTTTTTTTATTGTTCGTTTTAGTATTATTATTAGTTTATCACTATCATTATTATTGTTGTTATTAATTTATCATTGTTATCATGATCATTCATATTATTATCATCATTATTATCAGTAGTATCATAATTATCATTATTACTACCATTATAATCTTTTTATTATTATTGCTATTATGATTCATATTATAATCGAACTGCACAGCGCCGCAAATGATCCCCAGACCGCAAATGATCCCCAAATTGGATCGAAAATAATCCCGAACCGCAAATGATCCCCGATGGGACCATAAATGATTCCTCCGGAAAACGAGGAATGGTATGGAGTTAGTTCCTCGGCTCGAGGTTTTAATTTTAACATAAACAGAAGCAGTCATAATTAACCATATTCTACATAGATATACTGAATTCCCATCAGTGATAAAGAGTTCTTCGGATAATTACAGTAAAAGTTCTGCGGAATGCCTTGTAATCGGCTTTTGTCTATATACAGCCATACAATTCCATAACAATTTCACCGAAGAGAAAATTGCGAACGAATTAGTAACGTCAGTTCATTCACTCAATATCCTGCATCTCAATTTCCTCAAGTAAGATGTGTCTTATTACCTGGCGTGCACTTTTGGTCATACCTTGGGTGCTTAAGACTTTTTTTGACGTGTGGTTTCCAGTTTTGGTTTTGATAATTTTGTCATCGATGTTGAAAGTCAGTAGCAATGAATTCTAACGGGATATCGTTCATGGTTGCAGTGGTGTAACCTATCCGTATCTCATGAAGCAAGACTTCTTTAGTCTGAGAATCTCACACGAAAACAGCTTACGGCTGCCATTCTGCTTCTTGTTTGTAATGATATGCGGTTTGTCCGTTTTTCAGATTTTTCTCACGGGAAATGAAGATCGCTCAACATAGTATGTAAGTTGATCATTCAGTGCTCTTGATCAGATTCAGTACACGTTTTATATAGTGTCAGCATGGAGTTTCTGGCTTCAAATTGGAGATGCAAACTGAAAATCAAACCGGCTTGTTTTGTTAGGAAGCAGAATTTCTAGCTCATTGTAGAACTTAAAGGTCATGAACATGTCGCGAACCGGCTCTTATTGGTGGTGTTAACATGTACATTTGCTTTGTAATTGTTTCTCGCGCCTTTGAGCCTGGTTCACACTTGTGCGATAAGCATAGCACAAGCGACATAAGCACAAGCATAAGCATAAGCACCAGAAAAAAAGAAATTTTTCTTGCGCTTATGCTTATGTTCCTTTTTTCTTGTGCTTATGCCTATGGCACAAGTGTGAACCAGGCTTTAGCGAGAAATCAGATTATTTAACATGGAAATTGCATCCAAATTAAATCTTCACAAGATTTGTATGTCTTAGTCATGGTAGCATTAAGCTATTATCGTTGTAGATCGAGCTTCTTGAGAAATGATATTGCTGTCTACGAGTTTATTTTTTCTTGTAATTTTTCTGAAGAATTGCCAAGGGAAAATAAGATGAATTTGTCAAGACAATTATATTTAAATTGTAATTTACTTTGTCAGAATATCTTTTCCTTATGTTTATCTAACTTCTGATTTAGTTGATGAAAATTGATAAATACAACAATTAAAAATAACAAAAATTTAAAAATCCGGGAACCAAACTCCATGCCATTGACGTTTTCCGGCGGGATCAATTGCGGCCCACATCGGGGATCATTTGCGGTGCTGTACAGAACTGATAAGGAAATGACATGTCAATCGTGATTGGCTTTCCGCGTGCCTTTTTCTTCCACGTTTTGGACAAATTTATTTTGTAATTTTTCCTTGGTCGTATTTTTGCTTTAACCTGTCGGAAATGGCTATTTAAGTATTCTAAGAAGTTCAGAGATATAGTCATGAAGTTCACTTTTATGAACAAGCAATGGCATATCTTCTGTGGGTTGCACTTATTCCCGGCTGCACTGGGGCGGGTTGCGTCAAACCCATCAAAGTGAGGCTAACGCGGGGAAGGAATGCCTCGACGAGAGCTGTAGAAATGTTGAAGCATCACTGTTGTCCTTAACTTTTAACTGCACAACTAGCACCCGTGAAACAGAAAATTGTTGAAAACGATCAAAAACTGGCACTTGGCAAAGGGGATTCCCTCAAGACAACTCAATTATGCTGCGGGAATGTCAAAACGAGAGTGACATATGTGATGGATTGCCTGTCGCCTGGACAGTTTAAATATTACGAAGCACACCAGAAAATGTTCAGTTCATTTCGACGGTGTCTTAGCGCCACTAAATTGAATCTTGTTCCCTCAATATTTGCATCTCCAGAACATTTTCAGCGAAAGCCTCCGAAAAAATCGTACTGATCCTTAGGAGACAGGCCGAAAGTAACGAAAGAAAAGACCACAGACGTCGAAGAATAAGACGACAAGAGGTTAAACCAGGAATAGTTTTTTCCCTCGTTACTAACTTCGCAGAAATACCCATCTGGTCTCCTTGTTCGTCTATGATTTCGATGGCAAGTTCGAGAGCTTTTACTGACAAATTCAAAAGTTGCTCGCGACGCTTACAGAAGGTTTCACCGTTGCCGACGATAACTTGGTTTTGGGGCAAACACGGCAAAATTTACAGTGAATGTATGGGGAAAATCGTGATTTTGATGCTCGATAACCTCGAGGAATTAAGGTAGACATTCTACAATTTCTATGAAATACAAACTAAAAAACTGTAGGGAAATTAATTACCTGACAAGGAAATTCCGCGTTAAATTGCACGCGAAAAGCGATATCGCACGAATCGCGAAACGATTCGTGCGATATCGGTTTACAAGTGCAATTTAAAGCCGAATTCACGAGTCAGGTAATGAATTTTCCTTGAATCGCATAATTGAATAAAATAAGAAAAAAAGGAACAGCAATAACATTGTTTGGTTTTATCCTGAGTGCGCGCTCCTGAAAGCCATTTCAAAGTCAACTGTTTGAACCTTCGACAACTTTATTTGTACCTCGTGCTTACTTTTACATTTTTTTTCAATCTTTTTAAACAAGCTTCGGAGTAATCTTAGGGATAGTTGTTGTGTTACAATTTGGCGACAGTTCTTACGTAGATGCGAAACAATATCACTTAGCCTCGTTTTTAACTCGCAATTCCACGCTAATTACCTCGCTTCGTAAACCAATCAGAATGCAACATTTTATTCAATTATGCTATACTAGCTGAAAGAGGTAATCGATCAAAATTGAGAATTGTACTCTTTCAATGAAAGCCACGAATTTAAATTTGCATTTTTAATATCTTTGTTTGTAAAATGGAGCCGCCGTTTGCGGGAAAATTTAGAAGCATTTGTATTAAAAACTAAAAAGACGCGATTTCTCGCCTCTTCGCAAATCGATGCCCTTCAAATTTAATCGGTTAACTCTTTTCACTAATATGTTTAGTTTGTAATTCACAGAAACTTTAGAATATCAAACTTCTTCGAGTTATCGAGCATCAAAATCAATATTTTTCCCATTTATTCACTGTAAATTTTGCCGTGTTTGCGCCACAACCAAGATGGCTTCGGCGACGGTGAAACCTTCTGTAAGCGTCGCGAAGAACTTTTGGATTTGTCTGTAAAAGCTCTCGAACTCGGCATCGAAATCAATTTCCGCTAGAATTCTACGGTAAATTTAACTGGAAATACGTTCAAATTAGACTCCTCTGCTCCCTGTGGCTCTTCGTTTATTTTCGAACGTGCCTCCTTGGCCTTGCTCCCCTGCGACCTGTCCTTATTCCCGGCGACAAAATCCAAGAAATTAAAAAATGAGCTAGTTTTTAACTTTGGAGGACAAAAGGGAACCGAATAAAAAAGAGTTTCTTTTTTAACTATAAGAAATAACATTTGAGGAAGCATCGAAATATAAAAGTGAAAGGCACAAGTAAAAAGTAATTTAAAAGCAAGAAATTTGATAGTTTCTTCGTCGCGTGACAAAATAGGGAATTAAGCACTGACGACGGCGACACTGACATTGAAGACGTTGTTGTTTGGCAGAGAACGGCAACGAAATGTACAAAGATTTATAACGCACGTGTACAGCCACTGTTCTGCTCATTAAACCTTTGGTTTGGTGACGCTCCCGTTGCCGTTGCCGCCGTGGTTTGCTTAGGTTCCCGAATAATACAGTGCAGCGAATGCAAGATAAAGTTGTAAATCAAAAAGACGACAAAAGCCAATTATTTCGAGATAAATTTTAAACTGTGTTTAATTAGTGCCCACTAAGCTCTTTTCTCAGGGGTTCTGTATTAGCTGAATAAGACTCAAAAATTATTTTAACGAAGCGAATAAACTAAACAAACAAACCGCGGAGGTCGCCGTAAATTGATTATTCAGAAATTAGCAAGCAAAAATACTGTTCAATTTAGAGGCTAAAATTCCCAGATAAAGGCAACCAAAGCAAAGAAGCGTGACAGGAAGTTCAACAGGAATTAAGTTTCATTCACAATGAGGAAAAAAGATATCTAAAAGCTAAACATGCTCAAAATTTTGCAAACGTGCTTTCGCTGCATGACAGCACGTTCAAATTAATTCTTCACGCTAAAGCGAATGCTTGAGTTTACCGACAACTTTGGCGGTCATTTAATCGGCTGTGGCCCTAGTAACAATCGTTCCGAGAGTTGAATACAACTTTGAAGTAATACTGTAAATTACTATCTTGGTTTTCCTGAGTCCAGGAAGCTCCTTTAGATTCGATTTCAAAGCACACTGACCGTCATGTTTCCGAGGCTGTTGAGGCTTGGTTGTTTTTAGCTTGTCGTTGTAATGGCGCTTAATCCTGTGTTTCCCTCGCCGTGTAGAATTTGAGTCAATTTCAGTCAAATTTACGTTTCTATTTGTTGCTGTATTAAGGAGAATTTCTGTAGAATACATGTAACCAATTTCCTCGCTTTTTACTATTCAATTTACGGTAGAAAAGTCTGATTTCAAATGATTTTAAAAGTGGTGACTGACAGACTGTTTTTGTAGTTAAACTTCAAACTTCGCACGAAATTTCACACCGGAAAAACTGTTTTGGAAAACTTAATGGTTAAACAAATGCAACTAACATAAAGTAGTTCAAAAACTATATGTTCTTTAATACATCTTTCTTTACCTACTATCTGAATTATTCGCTCGTTGCCACTGTTGTTTTACAAATCGTTAGTAGACGACGCGCAGGCCGATTCAATGACAAGAGTTGCGTAAACAAACCCATTAGTACTCTGTAAAACCAATTTACTGCAGGAATAAAAATAAACATGTTATTTACCGGGCTAGGTCGGTCTTGGTCTTGAGTACGGCCCGAGGCCTCGGGCACAGTTTTTTCCCATACGGACCTCCCGCCCGGTAAATAACATATGTATTCGCAAACCTGAAATTAAGAGACCAGAGAACTGCATTTTATTGTGGCGACTGGTTTTCTTTTTGCTTGGAAAATTTACTGGTTACAAACATGTTAGTTCTGGGATTCTGGTAGAAAAATTGTATTTCTGTCAATCTTGTTCTGAATTAAACCGTTTGCCAGGAAAACGACGAACAAGTAACAAAACTATGATGTACTTATCTGAAATCAATCATTTCCTGTAGTCAACTTCCAGGTCGCGCTAGAGCCCAAGAACTACAACCTGCAATCCAAAAAGGGTTCTGTCAGTACATTTTAATATAAATTATCATACACTGGAACAAAAAATATTTATAAACTTGTAGCAAGGGGCAAACTGAATCATAACATTATATTCATCGCGATAGCTATCTCAGACAGAATTTTTAAATCAGACTTTGCAACAACGTAAGCTCATACTTGTAAAATAAAAACCTAGAATTTACCTGAAATTGGAGTTGATAGAAACATGAACAGGCTGATAAGGAGAGAACGGAGCTCCAAAGCTGAACACGGCCACTCATAATGCATACCCGTCTTTACGTCTTGTGCCTGAAGGAGAGAGGAAACGGTCAAAAAGGATATAACCTTTGAGGTCTTATCAGTAGGTCAATCAGTTCAGTAGTTAAAAACCGGCTATATAGCAGCAGCCAGTCAATATCGCCTTAATCTTTTCTTAATAAACATATTTTTTTTTATTTACAGTGAGGTAGTTTGTTCAAAATTGATTCTACTCGTCAAGTAATGTCAGATTTAACGAAAATATTAACAATTACGAAAACGTGAGGATGAACGAACAGCAGCCACAATGTAATTATAACTCAAATCTACCTTTATATCTGAAATTATAACGAAATATTTTGACATTATAACTTGCCAGAAAATGTATCAGAAATCAAGCCTGAAATAAAGAAAAAGATGGCTGTATAACATCTCAAGTCGCTCCTAAAGTAAAATCGACTAAATTAAACTTCAATTAAAAACTTCACGAGCAGTTACATGTACGTTAGCGATTGTATTGAAACAAACTGCATCTGCATGAGAAAAGACTTAAAAACTCTCAGGAAATATTATAAACATAGTTTTAAAACCGTTCATATTAAATCATCTTTGTACCCTTAGCAACTCAAAGCATCGGAGTAATGGCCAATATAAAACAGTTAAGTTTGCTTACTTCTGAAATGTGGTATCAGTAAAAACTTTCAAACCGATGTGCTTGTCTAAACGAACTTGGTAACTCTTTATTCAGAACGTTTCACACCTTTTCAGTTTTCAACAAGTACAGAAATGCTCGGGGAAATGGTAATACTAAGGCACAAAATTGCGGAAAAGGACAAGCGTAGCGAAACCAAGCGAAATGCTAACAAGGACATGAAAAGAGAAAAAGAAAGCGTATACTTATCTGCGAGGGTGAGTTCATCGACGAGGACCTCCACATCACACGACAGTTGGCACTAAAATGAACAGAATTATCCTTTAAGACTCCCTTATATACACGACTAAAATTCATTCCACCTACTAGAAAATTGTTTCCTGCATCAGAATATTTCATTGAAATTTCCGTGCGTCAAACAATAGAGAATACAATAATATCAATAAAACAAACATTGAGAAAAGCACCCACTCCGTCGTAATCATGGAATGTTCTTTTCTTCCAAGAAAAGTACAGGTATTTCAAATAAAATTCCTTGAATAGTTTTTAAGAAGTTCACTCTTGAAGTCCATTGTGTTATCACTAAAACACCCAAGGAAAGACAGAACATGCGTCTTCGGGAGCTTGAAGTGCATCACCGCCTCTTAAATGCACAACGTGTGTTATTCTCAGTTGTGTTGGCATTTTACAGAGCCAAGCCCTCTACTCCTCTTACCCTCAGGTGCCCAACACGTTATGTTTGAAGTTAATGTGACAATTTCGGCTCCGAGGCTTCAGTAGAATAAAAAAGGAATTAATTATTCATCCCTTATCCTCGGTGGTATTTCTGTCGTCTTAATGAAAAGCGTTCGTTGATACCGTGAGGATTAAGAGTGCCGGTTTGAAAACCCAAAAAAATTTTCTAGAGTTTTCGCGGCTTCCCATGCTTCCTTGATGTAGAGAAAGGCCGCAGACTGCCATATGTTCCTTAGAATGATTGGGGATATTTAATTGTCTCACGAATGGTTTAGATGCGTTTTTGTCGTCTTTCTCAACATCACTAACGTGGTCTTGGAATCGGTCGCCTATTCGTCTCCCCGTTTCGCCCATGTATAGCTTTTTGCAAAGAGTGCAAGTTATGCACTAGATGGCATTGCCTGAGGTACAGGTGAAATGATCAGTGATCTTGACAGCTCGCTTGGGTCCCGACATTTTCTCAACGTTGCCAGGAGCCCATGACTTGGAGTCTGAAACTACCCCATATTTCTGTCGCGGCGTTTTTACAGACCGATCTATTTTTAGTTTGAATTTATCTTGAATTCAGATTCCCACGGGAGCCTCAGTAACCAGTTGCAATCACAAGCACGGACTAATTCCGGCATGTCGAAATGATTTCGACATGTTCTCGCGTGAGACCGCATTGTTTTATCCTCACCGAAGCGTGCTCGCGTAGACTGGAACTAGCCTATTTCGCGGGAAAAACATCTAAAAATAGACTGGTCTGTAAAAATGCCGTTCCATTGGCTTATTATGGGAGTTGCAGGCGCCTAGTAATGGGCTCCTGACGACGTTGCAAATGAAAAGACATGTTTTGCATCGGGGGCGTGCGCATTTAAAAGTTAATTTCATTCAAACGCGACAACATAGGTAACTTTTTAGTCAGAGGTGTATTCCAAACGAGTGATCAACCCGGAACTTTTTTGTGATAATTCACCTTGTACTACAGATCGTGAAAAAGACTGTAGTAGAAGGGGAATTATCACAAAAAGTAAAAGTACTTGATAGACCTCAGACTGCATTTCCCGTGCATTTTGACTTCAGTTACACGTCGTGTAACGATCACGATAATTCATGTGCAGTCACCAATCTTAACGACAAAACCCTCGAGCAGTGGGTAACATATTAAACAACCTGAAGAAGGTCAGTAAAACTAGTCGAGGCATCGATTTTAAAGACATTTTAACTCCGGAAAATCCTGAAAACAATTTCAAAACCTTAATCTTTAAATAGACGAGAGGTGAAAGTTTCAGAAATAAGAAAAAAAAAATGAACTCTAGAAAAGGCTAATTGACAAGTCAAAAGTACCTGAACCTGGTAGGTTCTGTTCAGCAAATGCAAAGGCTTGAAGCAACTGAACTCGGAAAGGCTAACCGTACGGTTGGGGTTAATTGTTATACATTTTCAATATTTCGTCAGGCACCGCCTGACCTCTTCAGGGAGTGTTTACAACTGAGAAAAGAAGATGAAAGCCTATATAGTACTGTATTACAATAAAAAGTGGACCTTTGAAGTAAACATAATAAATGACAAAATAACTAAAATAGAAATTGATAAAAAGACTGTTGAAATAAACTAATGAATGACAAGATAATAAAATAGAATATGATACATAAGGTATAAGTGGGTTTCTTCCCGTTTGTTTTTACCTTTCGGTTCAAGAGTTTGACCCCTTAAGATAAGGTACGCTTCCCTGGCTTCGCGTAACGCGTCACGAGATAAATGCATGAGTTCTAGTGCTATCTGTTCTGAAGGGGGAGTCTGTCTTCCTGTCGTCGTCTTTAAGTCGTTTTTTCGTTTCACCTATGACTGTTTGTTGCAACGGAGACAATGTATCATGTAAATAAGATTTTTAGAGTTGCAGCACCCTCTTGTAGTCGAAACGATCATGAACGGTTCTCATTTCCCCAGTGCAGA
>JAEMPF020021798.1:5000-16870 GCA_022496165.2 Catalaphyllia jardinei
CCCAGCCACTTAGCTCGATTTGCTTAGCTATTTCTAAGTGGCCGTGCTCTTTTCCTTTGTAATTTTTTTCTTGCTTGTATGAAGTATATACTGTATAATTTCTGGACACGAATAAAGATTGTTGTTGTTGTTGTTGTAGAAACCGGGATAAGCTCTGGCCTGATGATGGCTCATATGCATACTTTACATCACTGTGTTACCTACTTCACTTACAGTGTAGCTAGAAGGACACTTGGAAGTGCTTTACATGTAGGTTTTTATGGTTCATATACGATAATAAGAGAAAATTTTCTAACTTGCATGTTAAAGGTGCAAGACCAGAAAATTTTTCCTAAAAAGACTTGCAACGAGAATTTAATATGGTGTGAAACTTATTAAGGGAATTGTTGATATTGATTGACCTATTTGTCTGAGACATAAAAGCGGTTAGTTATGTAGTAGTCAGATACAGATTTTAGACTCAGCTGTTAGATGAAGAACAATTAACAATTAGACTATGAGCCCAAGTTTTCTACAAGCAGATAGTCAACGAGGCGCAGCCGAGTGGACTATTGCTCGATTGTTTTGGTATAAATTTACCGTAGTCTCGTTGCATAAAAAGAAAAATGTCAAGTAACGCGTAGAAAAGAACTGTTCTATTACGTTACATCAGGTTCAAACGTGATGCGCAATGTGTGCTGATGGGTAACTGATGACTATCAGCAGATAGTCATCAGTAATTTAGCCAATCAAATTTACGGATTCACAATAGACTATGGTAAATTTATACTAATTACAGTTATTTCAGTCTTTGAGAACACATTTACAACTATGGCAAAGGCAGTTCCAAGACAGTCAAATTCTGATTAAAGGTCCATGAAGGAAATGGTACAAAAATTAATCAGATTTTACTATGGCACTGCATTAATGACTGAGAAAAAATGTTCTGGAGGCTAATTAAAAATTAAGGATCGAAATTCTACATGTAACCCTTCTGGCTCATAAATTATTTTATTTACTTTAATTTAACATATAGTTTGTTTCATCACACTTTTATCTCACTGATTAATGCAAAGGAGGAGGCTACAACTTGTGATTCTTGTGAAAAAGCATGATATTTAATGGACTGCATAATGCATCAATGTAAAGCATGTTGACAAATATTTACTAGTTTTACTCTAAGTTCTATGCAGCAGATTTTATCTATACAATTTTGTACAAAAGCAATTACCTTTATTGATTTTAATTTTTACTGACTGCAAAACGTTTGGTCAGTTTACTTTTCTAATCTTAATATGCCAAAGTTCTCAATGTTGAACTTTTCTACAAAACCTATTTAAAAACATTCATATGAAATTCAGTATACAGTACACATGATACACATACATGTAGGAAAAATGTTCAAGAATCTACCATTTGCCACTGGCAATCGATTTTCAATTGATAGGATCTCCTTGATCGTAATAAATAGATTTCCATAACTTAACTTAATTTTTTAATCAACTTATTCTATATTGTTCTTAGATTGGAAAATTCTCAATGTTAGTTGTTGTTTCCTGCTCTGCTTTAAACATCACTATTTGCAAAACTTTGAACACTATTTTCTTCCTTGCATGAGCAGCAAGCAGTAAACTTTCAGAAGCTCTAGGATCTGTCTTTCAACCTTTGTAAACTGCCATAACATAACTCTCTCTCACATTCCTCCCTTTGTAGCCGCTAGAAATATCTAAATCCCCAAGGGAGCTACAGCGCTTCATCTGTAACATGATAGACTCAACAGACCTGCCAGAGCCCCGGGGTTTCTCTCGCAGTTTACTCTCCAGCTTTGAACCATTCAGAACATTCACATACATCTTGTATCTTTTATACTAAGGAAATAAATAAGAAAATCAATATGTGAATTTTGATGCAACAGACATCTTTTTAGAATAATATTAAGTTTACACTGTATATGTTCTTGAATCACGAACTGACCTCATACTCCAAGAATTCGTGTTTTTCTTGCCACTCCTAAAAATAAAAAAAGAGTTTATAAAGTAAGAGAGAGAACATTTTCTTGGTAGCAAACCTCTGAACCTACATGTACTTAATAATTTAGCAATGTTGACGACTGAAGACTTGGCTAAATGAGGGAAATGGTAACAAGTCTTCTTAGAAATTCACAACTGCTCTTGACTATCAACACTCTGGCAAATTTAAACTAGTTGACAATTTCTTCTTGAGGGTTGCTGCACTTGGCTCCCGCTCACTACGAAATGAAGAAAACTGTCCTGCTACTGTCTGTACCATGGCCCTGACTAGGCCAGACTTTACATTCAATATCTGAAGCTTCCTGCCTTGCATGAAAACTCATCTCCAAAATAACACTTCAAGTGCCTTGACCAGTCTTATATTCTCCTCACTCTCTGCTTGTATAATTCTTAAGAGAATTTGGTTTCTAGTCAACACATCTCTCGAAAGGACAGCATGTTTATTTTCCTAACTTTTCTCTGACATACATTTACTGCTAATCCTTGGGAGATTTGCTCTTTATTTAACTTCCCTGAGATGGCAAGCTTATTCTTTCTCAAAACCTTCCAGACAGGATTTGTTGTTGACATACAGTACTACTGTAGTAGTTAAGTTACCAATTAATCAGCTAAATGGTAAGTACCTCAAGTTCTCTAGCTGAGCCATTTTTTGGTTTACTTTGTAAACTTTGGATGAGTTGCTCTGCTGCTTCTGCACTCTGAAATGTGTAACAGATTTTTGGGTGTTCAATATCTTGATTGATGAATCCCTAGAGGGGTACTTTGACTCACAAAGGTATAAATTTGGAAAACTGGAAAACTTGACTTATGTGTTTTAATGTCATATTTTACAATCATTTTAAGATACCACATTTTACTAGAATCACCTTTTTTTCATGATGTTCCACCTGCTTGGCCTGTTGGATTAAAAAACAGTTTGTCAAAATCTTAACTTATTTACAATAAATTAATTTATTTTATAACATAGCTAGCAGAGCCACGCGATCAAATTCGGTGTACATAAGCGTGCTCGAAATCCCGATAGTGCCCGCTGATGGCGTGACTGATGGTGTGACTGATGGCGTGAGCAAATCGCTTCGCTTGAGCAACCATTGTCAATGCAGCGAAAAATATTATACAAGTTTCGCGACAATAATGGATACAAACAGAGACTTGGCACACTAGTCTCGAGACGAAGACTACTTTCCGAACTTTTCCCTGGGCTAGAGTTCTAAATAAGAAAAAGAGAAAAACAACGGAAAAGGAGACTCAGAATCAGAGCCGTCACGATTTGCTTCACTGTCTGAGGGTGAAATGCAACAAATTTTGACAGAAAGACACTCTAGTAAAACCAAACAAATGACAAACTGGTCTGTTTCAACCTTTAAAGGTAAGCCAAGAGAAAATGGGTAAGCTTAAACCTTTTCGTTTTAAATTTGTTAAATATAAAACGAGCTTTCAACAGGAAAACTGAAATAAACCAATTCCTATTTTGCTATTTCGCTTACCGCGAACAATCACTTCTGATATTGTTGTCCTTCTGATATTGTTGTTGATATTGTTGTTTTTTCCCATTGGATTTGATGCAATTGGTCTATGCTTTTAGCTGTGCACTATCGAGTTATGGAGCACTTGGGAAGTTTGGAGAGCACTTAAGAAGCTAGAGTTACGCTCGGCTGTCACCTCGGGCAACTCTTACGCTTCTTTCATGCTCTCCAAACTTCCTGCGTGCTCCATAACTCGATAGTGCACGCTAAAGCATGAACATAACTTATTAATAGTATGCAGTTTTGAAATGATTACTCAATTCTGATTGGTTAAGAGCAGTACAGTCAATTGCAATGTTCACCAGTGCAAACTACAATGAGGATATCTGAACTAAGTAAAAAGACAATTGGGGGTTTGTCACAGGGTTTTCCCTATATAAAAGTGCTTCAAGGGGTGGTCAGGGGTATATTTTAGCCCAACAGGTTCCATACATGAACAGGGCTCGAAAAAAAAAAAAAACCGGGACAAGTAGATTTTTCTTTTTGGGCAAGTAACTCTCTCCTTCCTTGCCCAATGGGCAAGCACCCAGGCAATGTAATCAAGTGTTTAGATGAAGCTTGACAAAAATTAAAAAATTTATACAGCTCTGAAGTGGTTCCCTAGCACGTGATCAAAATCTGCCCTGATCAAATTTCTTTCCAGAATAAAAATAGTGGCATTGGGAATGCAAACGTTGTGTTTATTTCTTAATTTTAGCAATTTTCTGCAAGCATTTTTCAGTTTCTCTGTACAAAACTTAACTCAACATACAACAACATATTAATTAAAACTGTAGAAATTGTACGCAAAAACTGAGAAGGTGCATATTTCAGCCGCGAAAACAAAGCCAGCATTTTTGATGCCACAATCCAGGTAAATCTCTGTTTTTGGAAAAATGAAAAGTGTTATTAATATCATTAAAAAGAAATGAAAATTGATAGGTAAGTCCTCAAAATACTTTCAGAGTTCCTGGAAGATGACTTAAAATAGTGTTTCATTCAAACAAAGATGTTTTCCCTCGACTGAAACTACTTTTCAGTCACCCAAATGAAAAAATATGCTCTGTGCCTGCGAGGGTTGTCCAATACTCCGACAAATTCAGTTAGCATTGTATTGTATTATATCTACATAACAATAGATTAACAATACAATACAGTTTAGAACAATGCAAAACAATAGAATACAATACAATGCTATGCATAAATTTGTCAGAGTATTGGACAAGTATGGTGCCTGCATGTGTCAAAACTGAAGTAGGAAGGTGATTTGTTGTTAATTCTGCATGTTATAAATTTCTCACACTTTCACAATGATTTCGTGGAGCTAGACAAGATGCAGGTTCTCTCAAACATTCAGGGAGTCGAACTTGATCTTTGACAAATTGACTCGTGGGTGTATAATAACAAAGAAATCCAGCGTGTAATACAGGAACCACCAAGTAAATATGAAAGTGATCAGCATTAAGAGGACTACAGTCAAGATGAGTCTATTACATTAAAAACACACCTGTAATTGACTGCCATTCTTGGGTTCATGAATTATTAATCAGTTTGAAAACTTGGGCAAGCAGGGAAGTGCCCCAGGCAAGCGAAATTTGAGGATTACCTTCCCAACGGGCAAAGTGGAATTGAAATATTTTTAGAGTCCTGAATGAAACAGCTCTAATTATTTAAAATTTGGATAATAATGGCTTTAAGTTAAAGGGCCAGTGTCACAAGGATTTTGCAGTTTTAGGTCAATTCTGCACTAAATTCGTTACTTTGAGGCTTTCCTCGTAAACAAAATGCTTCTGTAAAGCTACGACGAAGATATCAAATGAATTTTATCAGAAAGGGCTAACCATAATAAATTTCTTGAGGATAGTTTGAAGACGTAGCATCAAATCTTGAAAACAATTGGCCAATTTTTTCAAGTTTCAATCCATTTCCATCCGTAGCAACAGGCGACAGGAAACAGTTTCAGTACCTTCAAATAGTCTTAAATAACAAAACTAGAACCTTCTAGCTTTTTATAAAGTTGCCAAATAGCGTGACACTGCACTTTTAAAGATGTCTGATTCTAAGAGGTTTCTGATATTTTGATACTTCACAGTTCAACAGGAAATGAAGGAAACTTACAAGCGACAACTGAGTGCGGGAAAATGGAAGAACTGGACGCTGAAACTTTTTGCTGGAAAAGAAACACAAGAACAAGTTACATTATTTACCAGGCTGTTGCAGATCTGTAACATCTACAGTTAGAGGATGCTTTTTTCTCCCCTTACATATCTTCGCTCATGAAAGCTGTGACACAATCCCATTGTCAAAGGCTCTGAATGCAGAACCTCAAACATTTCTGAAGACAATATACCTGTAAGTCACTTTTTCGAATTTTCTATTGTCAAGCAGTCAAGGATAAACTGGTTGAAGGTTTAACCCTAGAATGCACAAGACAGTTTATTATACCATGAACCAACAGGCGCAGGTAAGGGGGGGGCTGAGTATGTGGCAGCTACAAGATTAATGGCCTCAATCCAATCATTCATATCATGAAGGTTCCTACAGGAAAGAAAGAAAGAAAGGAATGAATGTGGTAAATAAACTTGCAAAGAGCAGTGCCTAGGTAGAGAAGTAATATTACTGTCAATTGTAAGCATGCAATGTGTACTACGACAATTAGATCAATACCGCCTCTTATCAGGACAGCATTTACGCATTCATGTACATACATGTACAGGGGTAAGTGCTCAAAAGGACTGAAAACTGCTACTAGCCACCTTAACTTGCACATGGCATACAGTATTTCTAAGAAAACAATATTATACTTTCTTGTTGCTCTTATTAAATTTCAACCTTTAGAGAATATTGACACATTCCAATTAAGATGCTACACCACAGATGTTCATGAATTGGGTTAGTATAGCACAGCATTATTATTATTTCCAAGTTTAGTTGTGGCTCAAATCTCAAAGCCATGTTTCCCTGATCTTGTGGTACACAGTTGAACGTCACTGAGAGACAAGTGTAAAAGGTACTGGTAGGGTTGACTTCCTCGACATTGTCACTGTTACCCTGAGTGCCAGAGGTTTATTTTTCTCCTCAGCACTTCGCGCCTCGTTGACGGCGCCTGAAAAGAAAAGGAAAAAATAAACCTCTGGTCACACGAACCTCATTTCCATGCAGATTTCGTATCATATATCTTATCAAACAGCAGAAATGACATCCTGATGACATCTGATCACGCGTGATGCAACGATGCATGACACGCGATTTATTCGAGGGAGAGACTTAAAATGTTACCGCTAGATTATCATCCGTGTTGGGAATTCCTGTTGAGAAAGAACAAGATGCATCCTCGCGGTTGTGTTTCAAATGTAAAAGAGAGATGGAAAAACTCGAGACACTGAGCGAATACATAAAACAGACTTTTGTGAGAAAGCGCAGCAATCTTTGCAGTACCAAAAGTATTTATTTGATAGTGGCATTCAAGACTGAACAAAAAGGGGCCACACAAGCAGTCCAATCAGAAAGAACGCTGCTCAGAAATCTCCTTTTTGTCATGGCCGTAGGCAGATCACTCGATGAACGCTTTATTAGCTGAACGAGCTGATAGTTCCAATACAGCCTAAGAAGATAACATCTTCCATTGAGGTAAGATTCACGATTACACGTGTTTACATTCAAGGTGAGATAATGCCGGGATGTCAGTTTAGTTTGAACTCGGAAATTGGTCCTGGAAAGTTGGTGTTTAGCGATATTTCGCCATAGTACATGTAGTTGTTTCGTTCGCGTAATCTCCGATTCCCACAACAAAAACTGGTTTCGAGTCCCATGAGAGGCTGCAGTTTTAACTATCCAATCACAGTTGTTGTTGTTTTTGTCAAACCAGTCAACGACGCGGTTCAATTCCTGAAGCGATTTCTCACATGGAAATGAGGTTCCCGGTTAATGTGACCAGAGGCCTGACTCAGGATTCTACTCTCCCGATTATATTCTCCCATTTATTTGGGCAACAAGCCTCTCGAACCGGGGTATGTCACGGTTGGCTCCTCAATTGTATTTTCAGTTATCTTCTGCCATTCAGTTTTAATTTCAAGAGTGCTAGATACTGTTACCAATAAAATTAATTCTTTGAAGTTAAACCAGTAGGATAGAAAGCTTGTTACAGTCTGTATGCATTAGTACTACATACTGTGCTTGAAAAAGGAACTCTCTCCAGTCTGAGGTGACAAATCTAAAAACACAGGGTCGTTTGACGTAATCTGTAGCTCGACTGGCCAAGGAGTGGTGTACACCTAAACAGTTTCTTGTGCGTTCTGGACTGGTGATTTCATCTGACTGCAAAGGAACAAAATAGTACACATTCTTTTACATTGTACATAAGGGAACTAGTAAGAGCTCTAACAATTAAAAAGTTCATGAATTCTTTGCTTACCTTGTGGAGGAAGAGTATCATTCCTTTGAGAGTTGCAAAAAATGGCATCCATTTTCTTTTCCAAGCTGAAGCTAAAAGACACAACAACATTTTATTAAATAAAGTTTGATGCCGAAATATCAGGAGCATGTATATGATCCTTTCCAACAACTGGTATATTGGAGTTTATAATCCACCAAACATTTTCGCTCACACACAATTTGTCCAAACGCATCATGTGACCGAATATTCCCCAGCTGAAACGGGGGAATATCCAAGAATATTCCCCAATTTTCATAACTGCATGAACGATTTGAAGGATAATAAACACAACAGCCTTGGAGAGAAAATATGCTTGTATTATTTGTCCTTGGACATTATCTGTTCCTCAAAGCTCACAGTTTTCCTCGAGCTAAGCTATCGGAAAACTGTTCACTTCTAAGAATGTTCAGATAATGTCCGTGGACAAATATCCAAGCATATTTTTGCACCAAATGGAGGCTATATTCTTTATAATTTATATTTCAGTTTGTCAAAGATAAGGTTTAGCACTGTCTTTATGCACTGTATTGGTTCTTTCTGTATATTTCTAGATCTGTTAACTGGTCAGCAGGTTTTCCATTGGGTGTCTAACCTTTATTCATGATATACCTGATACACTGAAGCTTTAATTGCATTATATCAGACAATGAATAACATGATAACAAAAGAGGAATACATAACTAGAACCTTGATTAACTAGGAAATTTGCTGGGATATAGGGGAAAACTCACTTTTCTTTCCTTCTAAACCTATGGTGACCTTTCTATACAGCAAGCCTTCTTTGTACACTTTGTCAGTATCACTAGCTTGAATCTAAGGCATCACAAACACAAAACATTAATTTTTAAAAAACACTCCTGACCATTGGTATAAATTGTAAAGTGATAGCTATCACAGTACAAGCGAGTGCTGTAAAATTGGTCAAATTGCTTTAAATAGCTGGGAGGCTTTTTAAACATAAATAATCACGAATATAACTCACAAATTTCAGATTCTAATAATATACATATGGTGCTTTCCATGAGGCCAGGCACCCGCCATAACTCCAGTTGGTTAATTCTGTTGTGATTCACCAGCTACATTGTATAATGTTGGATGAATGTTTTCAAAAACTGATTCTTTAGAGCAATTTGTTATGAGCCTCTATTACTGGTCTGTGGTGAGTACTGAACCATGAGATCCACCTATTGAAATTGCTATTGACAGCACTGTATTTGATATCAATGGTACATACGAAGACACTCAGGGGCAATTAGTATACCAGCTATTGTGATGATATGGCTGCTATGGAGAGGTTCCAATGCATGTAAGAGCAAAATAAAACAATCAGCAAAAGGTCAAGACAAAAGAAAACTTGGCCATTGATTCAAGGTGACCTTTAGGAAGAGAGACAGTCATTAATGGAGGTTCTACAGTACTGTTCTCAAAGCATACTGTTTAGTACACAAGATTCAAACTTTTTTCTACTAAATTGCTACATGGACAGTACTTACCTCTATAAATGGATTAACATGACCTCCCTACAAAACAAAACACCATTTGCATGATTAGAGAAAGAACAAAATGACAATACAGTAACAGAGCTTTTGACAATGAAAATAAAAGACAGTGGAAGATTGATGGCCACTTGAGGCTGAATACACTGTAGGTAAAAATAATACCCTGACAAGGGTCACTTTTCCCCCTCAAGAAAAAAGAAATGCTATCTAGAACAGTGGGTTAAAGAGGGTTGCTTTTAGCTGCTTCAGGATAACTACTGTAACAATTAGTTATTTTCCTTACCTTCATGCCATTAGGTGTGACAAGAGTCCTTTTGGACGGAGTTGGTGTTGGTGTCCTCTCTGGAAAACTTAAGAAACAAAATGAAACATGGTCACTGTCATGTATGTCACATTTTGTGCATGTATGTCATGAAGTAGGCAAGAAGGAGCATGGGAGCTCTAGAAGAAAAAGAGAGCACATGGTTGTCTAGTTTTGCTTCTCCAGCTAGTTAAACCTCCTCTAATTTATGTACTAAGAGGACACGGCAGTCACTGTTTTGTGGCTAAAGATTAAGTAAAACTCCACCAGACAAGCATAATAAATAAATAAATTAAATGAAAATGCTGCAATCTGATGGGCTCCATTAACCATTAGCATGCAAGGCTAGTAGTAGTACACATAATGGAGATGTTTCTTGTTTCTCTGATGTGTTTCAAAAGGAGATATTTAGAAATGTTCCTAAATAATTCATATAATTCAACAGGATTAGAAGTTTATTGGTACTTACCCAAAGCCCTCTAGTGGTTTTGCCTTAATTTCTTGGTATATTGCCTAGAAAGGAAATATTGTTTGATTACTTTACAGGACAATACCTGGATTAGAGTACTCCAGTGATCACAAAGCTCCTAAACTAATGACCATCACTACTTTTGGATTTACATTTGGTACTTTGGAAGAGTTGCAACTTTTAGAAACTCCACACTTTTTGGTAGTTAACAACTGCATCACTAAAATGGAGACTGGGTGCCCGGGACATCCGGGAGCTTCCACTATAGGCAGCCAGCTCCTACATGAAGACTGCTCCCATAGCTGGCATGCAGTAAGAGGAACAGGTACCTGTCACACTGTTAAAACAGTGGAAAGAGGGAAAGAGGGTGGGAGGGGAACTGTCTGGGCAATGAGCTGCCAGTAGAAAATCGCCAGAAAAATGCCTCCTGCATGTACACCATGCTACGATCCACAAACATGTGGAATTCCAACAATTGTGCATGTGTGTCAACACTGCTGACTACCAGGGCCATGCAAGCACTCTTTGTTGTTAAGTCTGTTAAATTGCGTTTAACTGCATTTAAAATGTGTACAACCAGAGGGTTGAAGCAGGTAATAACACAATGTCAATGTTTGACAAAGTTAGCACAGAAAGTATGTGCTGACAATGTTAGTATGAAAAGTATGTGTGCTACCAAATAATTTACCAGAGGCCACTCTCATTTGTTGAGAATAATGAATTAAATTGCAGTTACATGTAGCTGTAGCATTTTTTCCAACATTGTGATATTTTCTGAGATCCTCCTGTATCTTGTAATATCAGACTGTTAACAGTTACCTTGAGTAAATCTTTAGGAAAGTCCTTTCCATCACACAGTTCTGCCAAATTCTCTATGAACTGTGCTTGGGTCATCTTTTTATGCATGTTCTGCAGCAACAAAAGAAATCTAGATAAATCATTAGAAAAAGAAACCCCACATACATAACTTCAATAACTTTTACTTCTGTTAGTTAATTTCATTTTTTTCACCAAACTTACCTCACCATGGAGATCAGAGTTGAGCAGAAGGATAGCGCAGATCAAAGTATGAGTTGCATCTGAAGATAAATAAATCAATCTATAATGTGATCATGACATTTATCCCTCTTCAATGATAACTAAAACAGAAAAAAATTGTAGCTAGAAAAGGGGATTCTGTGATATTGAAATATCAGCAGAACCAAGAACTATCACCTGAGAAATGTTTGCAACTTTAAAGTGACTCGATTGTACTTAATTTTGCTTCGTAAGAGATGAAATTGTTGGGGGCTAGAGAAAATGATTTGTAGGATAGTTCCTCCTAGTCACAGCTCGCCAGAAGACTGGTTTTCTTTGAGTGACCATTAATAATTTGATTCAGCAATCATAAAACATTTTTTTAAATTTCGTGAACTCATTGAGGATGGTTGTTGGAGACAAGGGAATGGTGAGAGATGGAGCACCTGTTTCTTTTTTAACATGTTAAACAACTGAATGCAATTTGGGAGAATTTCACTAGTACTGTAAATCCTTCTTGATCGATGACCTTTCGATCACATGATTGCTCAATTATTATTAATATGATCAGATATGTATTAATTTGTACAGTGTAAATGGTATAATGCAGTGTAAATGGTATAATGCAGTGTAAA
>JAEMPF020021799.1:0-16865 GCA_022496165.2 Catalaphyllia jardinei
ATTGCTTAAATTGGAAAATTTACTGCGATGATCATGCTTCACTTTGACAAATTGATTCGTTTTGCTTTCGATCTGCTTCAGAAATTTAAAACCGTTCCTCATGAATGGAAATCGGTCCCGAACCCTTCAGACACACAATAGAGATATAATAAATATCTTACTAACCTCGTCTTCTCGGTCCGTACTGTAAGTTACTGATCCTCGTTTTTTCCCCTACGATTTGTGGCCCTCGCGCTTCGCGCTTGGGCCATAAATCGAAGAGGAAAAAACTCGGTCTGTAACTTACGGTACGGTTCCTATTTCTATGGATATATGTGGTCCCGTTTCTACATTTATGGAGCTACACTTGGCGGTTTTTCGAGCCGCCGGAGCTCCGCTATTAACACTGTGAAACAGCAAACCGCTACATGTAACGTGACTAGGCCCTGCAGCGACGTTCAGAGTTTTAAACGCGGATTTCAAGGTCGAGATGTAGGTTTTGACGTAAATAAACTACCTGAAGGTTTTTTTATCCTTAATTTTTGTTACGTTTGTTGCTTCTCTCGTGTCACGTGGTTTTTACCATGTGCTTTTGCCAAGCAGTGCGTATTTCAGTATCCGCTATTAAACGATGTCAGTTGCGTTACATGGTGTTTAGTCGGTTATTTATCTCCTCATACACCACAAAGTTGGCGACGAGGATATTACTTCGTGTTTAGAGCTAATCCTAAACTTTGATCGGGGAAATTCGACCGGTAAAGGCGCCGAAGTCCAAGCAGAGGAGAGTTATCCAGTTCCACCTGGAGATCCAGCGATGGCTAGTTATTTCGGCTGCATGGATGCGTTCAAAACAAAGGAAGAAGAGTGGCTGACGTATGTAGAAAAATTATCCCGGAGGATAAGATAGCAGCAAGTTTGTTTGCGTAAATGAGTGGAAAGATGTATGCCCTGTTAAGAGTTTAACAACCCCGACTAAAATGGTGTTCAACGATATTGTAAAAGTCAGGGGAGACATTTCACACCAAAACCATCTGTTATAGCCAAGCGGTACAAGTTCCATAAATGTAATCAAGAAGGTCAGTCGATAAGAGAATTTCTTGCAAAGTTGCAAAAACTTGCTAAAAACATGCGAATTCGGAAACTACCAAAATGGAGCCCTGAGAGGCTAGTTTGTGGCATAAATTCCATAACAACAAGACGAAAATTGTTAGGCGAAGCAGAATTGAGTCTAAAGAAAGCGGTTGATGTCGCCGTAGGGATGGAGTTAACCGATAAAGAAATATATCAATTTTCCAAGTCTCGAAAAATACTTCAGATGTTACAAACAAAATCATTCACCAGGTAAGTGTTTCCCCTTAAAGTTAGAATGTCATATTAGCCCAAAATGCCCCGAGAAAGGGAAGGGAGCTATTTTTCAAGGAAGACGCTACAAAATCTGCAATTCAAAATAAGTTCAAATCGAAAAAATAGAGCAAAGATGCTAAATTTAAGAAAAAGAAGAGAAATTCTAAGATCAAATTTGTTGACACTCTAGAGAAAGCTATTTCTGATAGTTAAGTTCTTTAGATGAGGAGGAGAATTCCCATAGTGATTGGCCTATGTTCGTATCGCACTCCTCAAAGAGAAAAGAAAGCCGATGCAATTTTGGTGTCACTGAATATTAAAGGACACTATCACAATGTATATATGGATAAAGTGGCTGCTAGGCTGAGTCGACCGGAGAAAGAAGAAGTGTTAAGAAACTGGAAAGTTTCGACTGGGTAACATCTATTGTCCCGTGCTCAAGAGGGAAGGAACGAACAGAATTTGTGAAGACTTACAAGTCTCCTAAACATAGATGATCTAGAGCACCAAATGCTAACACCAGAATAGCTGTTCACCAAGCAAAATGGGGGAGACAAGTTTACGAAGTCACACCTTTGTAATGTATACTGTTAAGGACACTGGACAAAGGTCAATTTTGATTAGTTAATAATTGTCTTTATATCTTAGTTACCAACGTAGTTACATGTTTATCTCCCTTTTTATTGGTTCTGTAATCGGATCTTTAAGCGTCACCACGCGCATATAAAAGCTAGTTAGCGTCCCTTTAAAGTAGTTTTCTTTCCATCTGGAGTGGCCTTGTCAACCTTGTGCTTTTGCTGTTTTTTCTGATTTCTTAACTCTTGGCTCAAGCGGGACCGATATGTGAGTATATTGTTGTTTTTGATTAGATTACGATTTTATAGCTGTGGGCGAAAGAATGCAAACGAGCATTTGTACAGCGTTAATTATTTTATTATCGTTTAGATTAGGAAATGTTCTTAACATTATGATAGTGAACGCCCACCTTCTAGGTTTGAGGTCTTTGAGCTGTTAATCAGTTCCTTTTGCTGTGTAATTCTGTATCAAACCTTATTTAGTATCTTAGCGTAGTGTTTACGCTGGCCATTTTAATTTCGTTATGATATCGATTCCAATCGTTGATTTGTCTCGTATAAGTTTTGACTCTTCGTTACGTAACCTTTACCGCGAAATTGATAGAAATTCGTTCCATATTGTCATTTCAGTTTACGATCGTTTATTTGACGCAATAAATCGCTGATAACCGCCATCTTTGGTTTTCCGTGGTTTACTTGTTTACCCTTGAAGACGACCTGTAAAGTAGTCCCACCCACTAGTTTGTCGCGACACGCCTAGAATTCGTTTCGTCTCGTCTTGTTTTGAATTTGCCAGTCGCTGCAGACGCCACATATACAACCAGGTAGTTCTCGATGAGGAATCTCAGCCTTATTTTTCCATTACAGGTTAAGGCTATGCTTGAAGTGCAAAAGCCCCAAAATATGACTGAGCTACAGTCTTTTCTGGGTTTGGTCAATAAGTACCGGAATTTCTACCCTGGCGAGTCCACTGAACAAGCTGCTGGTCAAGGACACACCATGGTGCTGGAGTCAAGAATGCGCCTAATCGTTCTAGGATCTAAAGGACAGTCTGACCTCATCACGTGTGTTAGGCCACTACAATCCTAAGTTGGAAGTGCAGTTAGCAGTTGATGCGTCGCCGTTCGGTCTGGAAGCAGTCATTTCATACACCTAACGATAGATAGAGATAGATAAGGAAGCACTGGCCAGCTTTTTTGCAATTTTCAGGTTCCAACAGTTTCTTATGGTCATCGTTTCACGTTGTTGACAGATCACCAACCTTGGCATTGCTGTTTGGTCCAAAGAAAGGGATACTCCCATAGCAGCGTCGCGCTTACAAATATGGGCTATCCAGTTGTCAACCTGCCAATATGATATCAAGTACCGGCCCTCCAAACAAAATGCTTATGCTGACGCATTCTCCAGGCTGCATTGTAGTGCCTCAAAAGACGAGTCACGCCGTGAAGTAGAGGCTAAGGAAGTTAACAGGCTTCGAGTAGCTAGATTACCGATGGATACCAGATTACTACGTGAGAAAACATCACGTGATCCAATTTTGTCACAAGTGGTACATTTCACTCTAAACGGTTGGCCGGAAAAGCAAGAGGTTCCAGATAACCTGAAAAGCTAATACTTCAAAAGCACACAGTGAAGGAAATATGCTTGTTAAGAGGAACACGAAGAGTGATTTCAGCATAATATCAATAATATTTGTTGACACAGCTACAGTTAGCGAGGAGCTGTAAGATTTGTTAAATCCCTTACGGTAAAGCACCAATTACTTCTGATAACCCTTGGATACTGGCACATCGTCCTTGGCAAAGAGTGCATGTGGACTACTGCAGTCTATTTCAAGGTGGATTTTACCTGGTAAGGGGGGTAAGTTTCTAAAGAAACTGTGGTGCTGCGTCGGTGGGAGTATTACAAGATAATTTGGTTTTATCAACTGAGTTGATAATGTAAATTAGCCACCGTAAAGAGATTCAGAAGCTTCTGAATCTCTTTACGGTGGCTATTTCACATTATCAACTCAGTTGATAAAACCAAATTATCTTTACCTGGTAAGCATCGATGCTAAGTCCAAATCGCTGGCGGTGCTGCGCATGTCCAGTACAACTGCTGAAGCAACCATAAACGCCTTGCGCACCATGTTCGCTACACATTGTCTGCCAGAGGAGTTGGTTATACCACTCCACAAACCACTACGGATGTACACCGGCAGAATTGCCAAAGAATTAGATCTGCTACGTCCAGACCTGAGGAAGAAAGGTGCTAAACCATTAAGTACGCAGCCAAAAGCACCAAGGAGAGCGCTGAGCGCTGGAAATCCTGTCCTCACCCGATATTATTGGAAGAGTAACTATCCATGGACCAAGGGTGGCATTATATCAAAGTTAGGTCCGGTGATGTACCTCGTACAAGTACAAGACTTCATTTGGAAGTGACACATCGACCAAGTGAAAGACTTGTCGAGAACTAAAGCTAACTAAGATAAACCAGAGGCAGGAGAGATCTGCCTTAAGAACTCCATCAAGTTAAGCCTGATGTAGAGCCAGTTTTGGCAAAGGATTTTCCCTTCTCATCTCCTCAAGTGAAATCACCTCAAACAAAGTTAGAGCAAATCAAAACCCAAGAACCTGCACTTATGTCCAGGATTGAAAGCAAGTTTTATTTGATTAGTACTTCATATTTGGTAGAGGTATTTGACATTTTCATATTACTTAATATTTGACAGAATTGTAAGTGTTTTGGTGACTTTTTTTACCAATGAGGACACTTTGTGATGCTTATCATAAGGAATTTGAATCTCATAAGCGTTCAGTCCTGGACATATCTGACAACCTGTACCTGAGGCAAACAGTGCCAAGGACTTCACGGAGGCCAAGAAGCCAGTAATTAAATCACTAGTAAAACCGCCCCAGCTGGTGGGGCGAAACGGCAACCAAAAAAAAAAAAGAAAAATAATACAGCTATGGACCTGTTAGAAACATTTTTTCTTCATTTGCTGTTCAACTCGATAACCCCAACCAACTGAAGAATTATGCTAACATTTATAAGAGTGACATTTGCACGATCCTAAAACACAATGTCAGTTTCGCAACATACATTCTCTTACAAGACTATTTCGATAATGTCTTTTGTACATTCTCCCCCTTTCGGCTCTGTCAACCTTATAAGACATAACGTTTTTCGCCCTAATTGGAGTCCAGCAAAACGCATTTAGAAACAGGTCTCAAAACAGTGTTCTGGCCTATTTGAATCTTGGCCACTCGAACATGGCCGTCTTGTCCTGGAAACACTTCCAGAACTCTTCCCAAAGGCCAGTGTGCTGTGCGGCAATCAGGAGAGATTGCAAGCACAATATCACCAATCTTGAGATCCGGCTTTATTTTCTGTCCACTTCCGGCGCGCATTTAATAATGGAAGCCACTCCTTCATCCATTTCTTCCAGAAGTGTGAAATTAACTCTTGAACTCGCCTCCATCTATTCCTTGGGCTAAACTCGACTTCATCAACAGATTCTGATGCTGAGGCCCATCCCATCTTGCCATGAAAAAAGTGGTTAGGTGTGAGTGGCGTAGCGTCTCTAGGGTCGGCTCACTTGATATGTAAGTGGACGGGAATTCAATAAGGTTTCTACTCCAACAAAGGTGGTCGTTAGGTCTTCGTCGTTGACATTAGCATTACGTAGTATTGCACGTATAGCCTTTTTTGTTGCTTTGAAAATGACTTCATGAACCCCTCCAAAATGGGGCGCTAAACGTAGTTTAAACAACCACTTACTTCTTTGTCGACGGTCTGACCCTGGATTCTATTTTGATCCAGTCCTTCGACCAACTCTCGAAGCTCTCTGTCTGCTCCAATGAAGTTTGTTTCCCGATCACTGACGATTGTTGATGGATTTCCTCTGCGACTGGTCATTTGGACGAAACACCTTTGGACGCTGTCGGTGTCCAAAACATAAGCCATCTCTAAATGCACTGCTCGACTTGATAGACAGGTAAATAGGCACAGCCAACGTTTTTGTCGCCGTTTTCCGCGACCTTGGACGGCGATTAAGTGGCCTCCATAATCAACGGAAACGTGGACGAATGCACGAAGTGGTTGACGTAACCTTACATCCGGTAATGGTGCCATGATTTGATCAGCGGCTTTCAACTTGCGTCTCCTGCGCTCATTGCATGACTTTTCCCAGTCTCGTATTTCTTCTTGAGCTGCTACTATTCAGTATTTGGTCAAGAGATTTGTAAGTGCATGATTGGCTCCGGTGACATGATGCCCAGCCTCGTGATATTGTTTCACAATCAATTTGGTCACCCAGTTCCCCCTTGGCAAGATAAAGGGAAAACGCACATCATAGGGGAGATTTTGGGCTGATTTAACCCATGAATAACCCACTGGGCGGCACAACATTCATATGTACCCTTACTTTCTCTTCGCCGCGATTCACCATCTAAATGGACCCCGACTTTCTCTGTCCGACCTCGTAGCACAGTCGGCAGAGTGACGGTAGATCTATTCCGGAGGTCGTGGGTTCGATTCCCACCGAGGTCAAAAGATTTTTTCTTTACCTCGTGTGGTTCCCTGATTCCCTTTACTAGGGCTAACGCCCAGTGGGTTATTCATGGGTTAAATTAGTACTAAAATTTACACTTCAGAGTTAATTCTCTGTTACTTCATTAACAGACATTGAGTCGAACGTTTCCACGCTCTCATTAAGAAAATTAACTGTGACTTGCTCCTACGTTGCAGACAAACCAAGTGCACCAGCTAGCTCCTCATTTACGCAAGAAACTCTACTTGGATCATCCAAAAGGGCGTTAACTTTAATCCTCTTTCCATTCGCAGACAACCAAATGGGTACTGTTGTAGAGACACACTTTCTTGATTCTGCGCGGAAGCGAGCGTGGTAAGGTCGGAGTGCTCTTCGATGATCTGTTCTGCATTCGGCAAAGCTGATTCGTCACAAACCACAGATGTAAAGGCTCTTGTAGAGGGCAGAGAAGAATTTGAGGATTCCTGGGATTGATGCAGGAGTCTGTCGTGATTTCTCTTGCAGCCATTAACTCCACATACTCCCGTACAGTCCCTTAATTCCTTGGTGATTATTAGCCAAACAGCGAAAACTGACTTTCTTTTCCTTAGCAATTTTTCACCTGCCATCGACGCTCATAGATTTGTATTCCTCGCAGTTTCTGATTGTGTGATTTCCTTGGGAAAGGTAGCACTTTTGCTTAAAGGAAGTAAAGGTTCGATTTCACCGTTTCCTATCGTCCTCCTTCGGCTTTCCTCTGGCGCCATGAAGCCCCTCCACGGTTTCCACAGCTTTCTCTTGATACTCTGCTTCTTCAGTTATCCAGTCTCGAGGAGTCTCAATAGATTCTGGTCGACCGGTTTCTTCTACTCAACGGCAAAATCTTGATAAAATAGATTTCGGAATATTGTCCAGAACAACAGTGTAAAGAAGGCTTCCAGGATCTAAATCACTCCACCTACTATGTTCGCGGAGAGCAACGACTGTGTTTGCGAGATTCTCAGCAAATTTCTCGAGTTCATGCACGTTTCCTTCTTGAATTGATGTAATTCTCCTCGAGATAATTTTGAAGTTGTCTTCTTTCGCCACCAAATCTTCGTTTGAGATTTTTTTGGCCTCTTCATACGCTTCTTCTGAAAACGCAAGCTTCGATATTGATTCTTCTGCCTTTCCCTGAAGACAAGTTTTTAGCCTTTTATCATCTTGTATTTCGCCGGCTCATCGGAGTCATCTACGATGTTTTCCAAGGCTATCCGAGAGTATTCAAACTTTGCCTTGTCACCAGAAAATGTTGGCAATTGAATGCGTTCAAGTTTCCTGAAAAAGAACTTGGTGGTTGTTTCGATTGCGAAAAGAAAGGCTTTGGTGTTGCTTCTGGATTTTTCGGTGGCAAACTGTCGTCCAACGGCGGCAATTGTTTCGTCTCCACGTGTTTTTCAGGAACTGTCGACGATGGTTTCAGAGAGGAAGAAGAGAGAAAATCTTTCACTAGGGCAATTTCATTATCGGTAGCTTCGATTATCTTGTCGATTTCTTCATTCGATCGCTCGACGTTCTTATCATTTGCTCCCTCGTAAATAACTATCAGGTCTTCCAAAATTTGCACTGCATCCATTTTTTTTCTCCTCCCCGTTTTCGAGGGTGATTAAAATTGCTTCCCTGTCGGTTGTTTCATCGGACTTTAGCCTCATTAGACAGGTATAGGGCTTGCTGAGCGGCATTTTCAGGACACGTTTCTGCCTTTTTAATTCCTCCAGCAGAACCTCATTTGCATCGGCTTCGGCTTCAGCGCTTCCAGCACTTTCTTCAACGCTTCTCGCACTTTCTGCAGTTTCGGGCATCTTTTCAAACGGACTTGTACAGAACCTCGCCGTGCTACCAGTCTACACCACTTGCTAACCGAGTTCGAGGTCCGTACCGTAAGTTACGGACTGAGTTTTTTCCCCTTCGATTTATGGCCCAAGCGCAAAGCGCAAAGGGGAAAAAACGAGGATCCGTAACTTACAGTACGGACCGAGAAGACGAGGTTGGTAAGATATTTATTATATCTCTCTATTATGTGTCTGACGAGTTCGGGAACGATTTTTATCCATGAGGAAAGGCTACAAATTTCTGAAGCAGGTCGAAAGTTAAACGAGTCAATTTGAAATCGTTTTTAAATCGTTACCACGCTTCAGCACACAATTTAAAGTAAAAGAAAGTTTTAAACCTTTAATTGCTAAATAAGTTAAGAAATTTTGGTGACAAATCACGCAACATTTTGGCAACACAAACAGCTTTAAATTTTAGCGGGTCGTACGGGAGAGTAGGGCCCGCTAAATTGACCAATCACAGCGTGCGTACTAACTCAGAGATATAATAATTGGTGATACGAAACGGCAACCAAAAATAAATAAATAAATAATACAACTATAGAACTGTTAAAAACGTTTTTTCTTCACCTGCTGTTCCATTCGATAACATCAACCGAGAAATTATGCTAATATTTATAAGCTGAATAACGTTCGCACGATCCTAAAACACAATATTAATGTCGGTTTCGCAACGTACATTCTCTTACAAGACTATTTTGATAATGTCTTTTGTACACCAGCGTTACCCACAACGGGTAAGGAAGCCACCTAAGCGTTTATTTGAAGATGCATGAGATTTAAAACTTTGTTGAACACTGATTCTGAACAATGGACATTTTATTTCAAAGCTGTTGAACTTAATTGAACATTCTGAACAATGCACAATATAACCTAGGAATATTTTGTTTACATTGTCTCTAGTTTACCTTTCCTAAAGGAAGAGAGCAGTGTTATGTTTGTTGATTGGTTCTCTCGCGTCACCTTGGTATGAAGTGTGATTACCGCCAAAATTAATACTTGGTATTATGCTATTAAAACCTGCAGTTTTGTTTTTGTGTTTCGACATCTTGCTTTTGGAACGTGCTCTTTTGTTCTCGAGTTATGGTATCTTGCTATTGGAACGTGCTCCTTCCTAATGTCTTTTGTTTTGTTTGTTTGTTTGTTTGTTTGTTTTTTTGCTTCTGAATCCTGCTGCTCTGTTAATGTGTTATTGCATTTTGTTATTTTGTTCTTGCACTCTGACATTTTGCTATTGGAACATTACAACCTGTACTTCTGTCATTTCATTTTGACATGTTGCTATTGAAAACTGCTTTTTTGTTGTTGCTTTGTGACATTTTGCCATTAGAACATTACGACCTCCACTTTTGTTATTGTCTTTTTTTCTACTTTGGTGGTGTTCATTTCAGTTTGGTGTTTTGACAAGGTAACAATCCAGTTCGGCATGGCACGCAGTGACGCGTTTTCGGACATAATAATTTATTTCCCACTAAAATGTAAATGTTTTAATTTATGTAGAAATCTCGCTGTAAGATTGGTTGAAAAGTACTCGTCGTCGAAAAAGGCCATATGATCAAGACGGCGGACTGAGAAGACTAGCATACACCTTTTGACCGCAAAAGGCCGTTTCTTTGCTCGAAGAAGCAACCCAGTTTCTCAGGGGATACTCAGGTGGCAGTGCTATGTCAACTCAAAGCCGTAGCGGCGAAAATTCCGAGATTCAGCCTGCGGGATCACGCCAGAATGAACCGCACAGCAGCCAAAGATTTATACAGTCGAATCACATAAGGTTTCCTCAGGCAACAACAGCAACTACAACAGCTTTGACGGTATTTATACACCAGGACAAGCACAAAAAGAAGGTAACATCCTAAGCGGAAGTTTGGCGCGAAACAGTGCTGCAAATGGAAGGGTACTTGATAATTTTCGAAGTCTTTTTTCACTCTATGGTCGTAAAACGTCGTCAACTAGCTCGTCAAGCGTACAATCGCCATCCGCCAGTAAACGAAGGAAACGTAACACATTTTTTCGGAAACTTGGACTCATGAAGTTTTCTGCTTGACGCATAAATATCAAATGGTAGAACCCAGCCAGGTCCACCATAGTGTGTGCAAATATATGCAAATAGCAGATACAAAAAACCGTGAGGTCAAAAGCAACAACTTGAGCTTGAATGTTTTGAAATATTCCGGGGCCGATCACGATAGCATTACAAAATACCAGTTGAAAAAGGAAAATTTACAACTTTCAATATCACGAAATAAATCGCGAAGAAGGACCCAACAAGACGTCCTAAGAACCTGCAACACCTTAATTCTTTTTTGAAGACGAAAAGTGCAAGCATTCTGAAACGGCGGGCTTAGAGATTACAAAGGTGGTTCCCTAACAAAGCTTCAAGATGCAAATCTAACCTGACCAACGTTCAATGAAGAAGCTAAAATCAAGCAGCAACCAGGAGAACTTTATAAATGTCTTTCAGAGCTAAGAAAATCCGTATCTTGGTAGCTTCGTTTGTCGAAATTTTTTGGTTAAAGCAACTTGTGTAGTTTCTTCTACAGTTTCTCATTCGGCAGGGCTAAAGTACAGGTCACAGGTCACAATAAAAAAATACTTGTAAATTTGCAGCGAGCTCGTATTTCGTCCGTATCTATTTACTTCATATTTTTTTTAGTTTATTTTCTCTGTTCATCCCTACTAACCCGATGCTGTTGTCCTATTTATCTAAGATTCCTAGTTTGAGATTTCAATGTCCTTGAAATCCGATTCTTTCGCCCTACTTGTTCTTGCAACAATGCTTTGCTAATGGTTTACCCTCACGTTACTCTCTCTAATAGACCTGATATCCACCCTATCTCGGATAAGTAGTCGAGCCCATGGTCGCAAAGATGGCCGATAGTATGAGGTGGATCGCCGCTTTCTTTTTGTTTTTTAGAGGATCTTGTCCTTTTGTTACCATTCTTTATGCACATAAATTTATTTGTTAGTGAAATAGCATCGTGTGTGTGTGTTATTACCACACGATCATATCATGTGCAAGCGTCTGTTATGAGAAAGAACTATGTTCTTTATCGCGATTAAGCGCCAAGACGTCTATCGAGTCTAACTGAAATAGCGACTCAAGGCGCGTCAAAAGTGACTATATGTCTTAGTATAATTATTGTCTATTCTTTTAACCCTTACCAAACTCCAAAAATCCCCTATAGGTATTCCATCAGAAGTAAAATGACTGCAAATGGTGTGCGAAAGAAGCATGGACGGTATAAAAGTGCTTGGGTGCTTTTGTTTTATAATTTTGAATGATTCTGATGTGTAGGTATGTCGATTTCACGTAAGAGTCGAAATTAAACCTCTGGTACACAGTAACACAACATTGCATTATTTATTTGGCTAACTTGAAATTAAAGATGGAAATACCACTATTTAAAATCATCGTGGAACTCAAGACAATTTCATAACGTTAGATTAACTTTTACTAGTGCTCAGTTCTTACAGAACTGACAAAGTATTCATTATTAAAACTTAAAATACTCAAATTACAATTCCAAATACAGTCAAATTATTTATGATTGTATAAGGGTTCTTCCCTGTCAATCACAAACTGGACTTCGGCTAACCTTTTCCGCCCCTTCGCGTTGCTCGGCTTTCGAGAGAAGAAGGATGCCTTTAAAGTTCGCTTTTCAGTTTTAGTTTAGTTTAACCCGCTTAATTAAACAGGGCGTAAAACCAGGTAAAGATTGCTAGTCCAGAAGAATCCGGCGCACTGTGACTCACGAAAACGTGTACTTTTCCAATGGGAATTGCGAAAGAAGTAGCTCAAAGCTTGGGGATGAAAATGCCAAATGCTGAGTTGTATTTGAAATAATGTACAGTTTCTTTTACCTGCTTGCAGCAAGATTGCCCGAACTAAGATGACTGCTCGCACTTGTACAACTCTGAACACAGGAGCCAGCTTTCAACTAATTACTCGTCAGGTGAGCGATGATACGGAATTGTTGAAGTTCAGTTCTTTGAGATGACCGGAGCCGTCGCCAGTAAGCATACGAGCGTTACCACACTGCATGTAAGTGTTGTTTGAGCATTTTTACGAAAATAAAGCTTCTCATTGTAAACAGAGACAGCTCAATGGTATTCTTCTTCAGTATAACATCTGCCTTCGTAATATATTCTGATGTCTTTCATCGAAGAATTCACTAGGTTTAGAGTTTGTTCATTTTGCTACGTGTTTTGTCGGAATCTAGCAAAACGTGTTACTTCATAAAGTCTTTACTGTACTGTTGTCAACGATGTTCTCCATTAGCCATATTTACTGCTGACAAATAGCTCGTTTATATTGACTTTGTCTGAGTCGCACAGGGGATGTTTAATTTGGGTCAAATTGATCGAAATTTCGAAGCAAAAATTTGAAAGCAAGCTAAATGTCATAAACCCGTTCCCTAATCTCTCAGTAAAGCACGCTGTTTCAGGACCCTGGGAACGAGGTTGGGTCTCAAGTAATTTGCAGTTATGCGACATGTGCACGGCAAAAAATATATGTGAATTTTGTATATTTTATTTTGGGAATATCACAAGTGTGGAAACCTGTTTCTGGTAGCTGAATACTTTGTCTTTCAAAAAAACAATTATCGATAAATACAGTTTTGTTTCTCGTTTGCACGCAAACGAGAATTAAGTTTAAAGAGG
Organism: Catalaphyllia jardinei; assembly: GCA_022496165.2. Taxonomy (NCBI): domain Eukaryota; kingdom Metazoa; phylum Cnidaria; class Anthozoa; order Scleractinia; family Caryophylliidae; genus Catalaphyllia; species Catalaphyllia jardinei. Next base: position 12,948 of record JAEMPF020021799.1, read on the forward strand.
AGCCCATCATCTGGAGCCTGCAACTACCCCACATTCCTGTCACGACGTTTTCACAGACCGATGTATTTTTAATTTGAATTTATCCTGAATTCAGATCCCCACGGGAACCTCAGTAACCAATTGCAATCACAAGCACGGACTAATGTCGGCATGTCGAAATAATTTCGACATGTTCACGCGTGAGGCCGCATTGTTTTATCCTCACAGAAGCGTACTCACGTAGACTGGAACTGGCCTATTTCGTGGGAAAAACATCTAAAAATAACCTGGTCTGTAAAAATGCCGTTGCATTGGCTTACTACTTACTAATGGGCTCCTGGTTTAAATTCCAACTTTTTCGTTCGGGCATTTTGGAAACCGTTGGGTGTAAATCATTTTCCTCGATTTTCTCGAATTTAAAGCATTTCGAGAGACAAAAAAAAGCGGTGTCACATTTTATATCTACCTTAGGGCTATTGTGTACGAAGCAAAAGAAAACTAAATGATTTTTTGTTACTTTTCTGACCTAAGTTTGATAATTGGTGAAATTTACTCTTAAGATGGGGGAATGAACGTTTGCTTGTATGTTAAAAGATACATAATGGTACCTATACCATACTTAAAAAAACCGTACCTGAAAGAACACAGCCGTAAAATTCCGCCCTTATAGCAATGTTGCCGTTCCATTCTTTTGGCTGCAGTTGCACATATCGAGCAATAACTGGTTGCTGCAGTACATGGGTCACCACGCTGTCGCTATCACTATTCCCTGTAAACACCTGTACGTAAATGTAGAACATTCAGAGACTCACCATGCGTTGTTAATTTGTAAGATAAAGGCCGCCGCACACTAGACGACAAGCATGTTTTCCAACATAGTGAAGATCGACTCGGCCCCAAGCCTAAACGCGGTTAGTCGCGGCAAAAAATCGGCTAGTGTGTGGCAAGCTGATGTCCCGACAAATTTTATCCCGATTTGACCCCGACAAAAAAAACTGCAGTTTTACGACAAAAAAATCGGCTAGTGTGCGGCAGCCTTTAATACAGTCAAACCTCTGCTACCGTCCATCTCTCTACAATGGCCACTTATTTTCGTCCCACCGTCCATACATTCACCCTTATTTTAGCATAAACTAGCATTCTACTAAAACAATTAGACTATTAGCTCTCAATTTCAACGAGATGATGCAGTTCACCCGGCCTTTGCCATCACCAACTATCAATTATTACTAGAATTCTAGTTGAACGCTAATACAATTGTTGCAGCAATAAATCTGATTAACTGAGTGATCGTACACTATCAGCACTTAGTATAGTTCTACTGGTATACTTAAGTAAATGCTGTAATCTGATTGGTAGAGCCATTGCACACTATCATCCATTATAGTTCACCACTAATTTTTTTCCGATTTTTATTGGTTTAAATTCATCACATGAAGCGATAGTCTTCATCCGCGGGGAGCCTCATGTGAATGTATGGACATCATGCCGTGCTTGCGATCGCAATTTGTCACTGAGGTTCCTGTGGGGATCTGAATTCGAGATAAATTCAAACTAAAGATGATCGGTCTGTGAAAACGCCGTGACAGAAGTATGGGGCAGTTGCAGGCTCCTGCTATTGTTTAATTAGTGTGCAGTGGCTTAAGGTCGTCTACGAAATGGCGGCGTTTTTCGTTTTCTCAAGGATTTGGAGTAACGTTTTGATGCAAATGGATGATTTAATTCGTGAGAAGGCTAAACGAAGGGTATTTACGTTTTCTTGACTTTAAAATAAGTTAAAATAATTTAAAAACTGATACGCCCGTGCAACTTGAACTTTTTACGACAGTTCAATTCCCTCGACCTTTTTAAGGCGCAAAAAAAATAAATTTCAATAACACGTGGAGAAATAATTGGAAACCGTTGTTTGAAGCAAAGTTTAGTAAGAATTCTACTTAAACAGTTACATTAGTCGCTCTAGATTTCTATGAGGTAATAGTTGATTCGGACTTCAGCCTCATCATTTGTTATCTCATGTAAATCTCGAGCTCATAATTTAATTGTGAATTAGGCATAGGTCGCACCTGGCAAGCCTTTGCCAGGATTTGTTTACTTTGCGGTGGAAATCTGTATCGCGGGCCTTTGCCTAGTGCGACCCCAAGTTTTTCCTTTTGGCAAAAACTTTGCGAAATGGCAAAACAAGACGCCGTAGTGCTTGGGTGGGGCAGGCAGATTTTCGAAAAGTTGATCCAAACAATGGGAATCACAGCGGCAACTTTCAACGCTTGTCAGCGTTACATGAATAACGATACGCGCGGGAAGTTCAATTCTAGTTGGCAGTCTTTAATCACGAACGAAGTTGGCTTTTTTTTTGGCCCAATGCTCACACATGAATTCCCATGACCCAGGCGATAAAGTCCTAACGCCAGAATTCTTCGGTGACGTCGATTTCTCCCTCTGACCATGGCTGCTGTTATAACCGTCAAACATTTGTCTGCCCATCGTTCGTTCAACAAGGAGAGACAACAAACTGCTGTAGGTTAAGACGAACAAACAGAAGACGAATCACCGTAACTATGAGTACTCCTTCAACGGAACGCATTCGCGATCAATATCATGTCTTTCGTAAACACATGGGTAAACAACGCGGTATCTAATATCTGGTTACTGACAATTTTCTCCCACTAGTGCGACTCTCCGTTTCTGTCTGAAAGTTTTCCTTTCCGGTTGCGGTTTCAAATTTTTGCCGTTTTTTGGCCGGCAAAGATGAAAACTTTTCCCAAGTGCGACCCATACCTTAGTGTGCATTAGCGTGCTGTGGTCGTCTATGAAATGGCGACGAGAGAACATTTTGATGCAAATGCATAATTCGTCAAAAGACTAAAAAAAGGACGTTTACAGTTTCTTGACTTTAAAAGGAAATTTGCTGCACACGCGCGACAGGAAGAGAAGAGAAAGAGAGAAAAAAGGAAACCGTTATTTAAAGTACGTAAATTTCAGTTTCACTTCTACTAAAACAATTAGATTATTCGTTCCTGTTATCTATGAGGTGATAGGTGCCTCTTTGACTATCTGCTCGTAGAAAACTCGGGCTCGTAGTCTAATTGTTAATTGCTGTAATACATCATAAGTACTAACCAATTAAAGTGCGAGAATAATTCGACATATAGAATATAGCCATACACACTATAACTTTTTCGAAAGAAGATAAACACCTTGAGGAGCTCTAAAAAAGATCTAGAGATTCCAAAAGATGGAAACGTGATCTCGTTTCCCTTCATATTACACTTTTTATGTGGCAGTGTTGCCATAACCACCTTCCATCTATCTTCCTATCACAAATTTTTCAGACAGTATCCTCAATTCATCAGAACAATACTACGCCTGCTTCTAAATCAACTTATTATATCAACACCATGAGAACAAACTATGGTAAATTCAACATCGGTCCTGTAAATGTTTTGAATGTTCTGGATGACATATTAAACCCCTTCCCCTCGAGGTTTTCAAAAAACGGAGTTAAAAACGGGGTTAACACCTTACAATCATATTGCCAACATCCATGAGTTTCATTTGGTATTTACTAGTAATTTACTTATTAGTAATTCCAGGTATTTAGTGGCTTACTGCTTTATGTTATATATTTATTTATATAATAACCCAAGTTATTCTCGCATTTTGATTGGTCCTCGCCTATGATCTATTAGAGGATAGATGCACAATTGACGTCATCATTGTAAAGTTTTTCCCTCTGCCGTTTTAAAATGGCGGAAAGTTTTGAGAATTAGGATAATATTTTACGTGACTGGGCGAAAGATTAGGTACAACAGAACAGGTTCTAGAAACCAGAAAACGTAAGATAAAGCTGTTTCTTTTAGAAAATGATACAGAAATAATTTTTTTAGCCACCTCTGTCAGCAGTCGAGCGAGACTAAACTACGCACAAACTTGGTCTTGGTA
>JAEMPF020021800.1:0-2500 GCA_022496165.2 Catalaphyllia jardinei
TGTAATCAGCCTCGGCCTCCGGCCTCGGCTGATTACACTTGCCTCGACCTTGATTATTCCCGATATCACAAAAACCTCATCCAATTATTTTTTAAAATTAGATTCATAAGAATTTATCAGGCTTGTTTGCCCGCCAATGAATATATAGACAATAGGTCTCTAGTGCCTGCTATGAGGGAATTTGTAGACAAGTTAAACTTTTTCTCAAGTAGTTTGTCATAAGCGTTAAGCAGGAAAGCAGCATGGTTCTGCATCCATTGTGATACATAATTACCCTTGCTTATAACATTATAGCACTTAAGAGTGCTATTAATATGTCTTATGACATTTCGGTATTCATCTCTTGTGCTACAGGAATATCTATGTAATTTATACGTTTATCGTAACATTCGCGAGGAGATGGAAAAGCAGAAAAGCTAATATAATAAGGTGGAAAATGCATTTCATTTTCAATTTCTTCCTTCATAAACTAGAACGTATCTGTAACACTTGCGTTTTGCTTGCATGTTCTTTTTTTGTTTTGTTTTGTTTGTTTGGTTTTTTTTTCAATTTTACTGCGAAAGGCGGCTTTTCGGGGAATTTACATTTTTGGGAAATAACGAGGCAGGAAAATGATAACCTCATTTAGAATATACCTGCACACAAGTGAATAGTACTTTTCGCGAGGGCTGATTGGCTAACTCGGAGATGATTAGTCAAGTACTATTCACCCCCGAGCAACCGAAGAAAGACAAAATGGCCTTTGTCGGTAAATTGTCACAAATAAAGTTGCGCTTTGGGCCGCTAGTTATTCAGCTTGTGTGGTATATACTCAAACAATTATTCACCTCAGTGTCGGTGAAAGTGGTGTCGGTAAATATCCACCACTATTCACCTCCACTTCGGTGAATAATTGTTAAATATCTATTTCAGTTTGGGTCAATGGAAAAGAAAATATTTGGTTTTCTGTATCCGAAAATGAGACCTTTACCACCTTTTGTTTCATGCTTTTGCTTCAATGATGTTTTGGTAAAGTAAAAGCGGGTGGCATACAAACGAAATTTTGTGTAAAATTTTGGTAAAGTTCAAGAGATGATCCATTTTAAGTCATATTTCTTATTTCTGCAATATTACATTGCCTATGCGTGCTCTTTGGCATTTATCGTATTGATTGCTTTTCCCTGCAGCTATAAATTGGTATGTAGGCGATATTACTAGTTAATTAAATGTAAAGCAGGTGGCAGAGGAAACAATATACATGTATCAGTTACAATTCAGGGTCTCTTTACAAGACAACAGGATGATTTTTGAGCCAGGAAAAAAGTTACCGCGACTCAGCTTTGCCCGGGATGGCACTTCTTGTTGGATAGCTCTTTCCGAGACACAGCTTCACATTTTTCATGTACTCCACTAATTGGAAAACATCGTTGAAACCTTTGCACATACAACCATTGTTGTGTCATGATGCGCCATTCTCATTCACTGAGACCAGTTTTTGTCCAAACAGTTTTTATAATATATTCCTATTTTCCCCTCTTCCCTTTTTTTTGTTTACCGCGATGTTGACCCTGCTGATGTCAATACAACCAGGGACCCCGAACTCATATAAACATAACATTTTGTAATCGTTTATGACAAGCCGACTTAACCTGTTATCCATATATCCCAGAGTCCTGTAAAGAGGCCTTCAGATTTATATCTGCTGATCTGTGCCTGCTATAGTGCTGTTTGTAGGGAATTTATAACTTTTCTCTAAAGATTAATCGGTAAAAGAAAGATAGTAGATATAGTCTAAGTAGTAAAGTAATTTATTATATAGATATTGATGAAATACCGGGATATTTTTCGTTAGTAAAATTTGTTTTTCTTCATCCCGCAGATCTAGCTGCTGTCATGGTTACGAACGTTATAATTATCTTTTAGCGTCATTAAAGTTCAATATTATTTTTTAACACAAAAACATTTTCTTGAGAAGCGAGGATATTTTTTCTTTCTGTTTTATGAAAATGGTTATCATGTTAATTTACCTACCCACCCCGCCTCGTTTAAGGTGACCACTTAAAAACTGAGGTATCTTAAGCTTAGATGTTTCATCGATATCCATATAATGAAGAAGGAACGTTTCATGGCTGCTTAGAGATACGAATTTTATCTTCTCATGCTAATGGTTTACTCGAAGATAAAATAAGGGCGGCCTTGTACCATATATTCATAATTAACTAGGCTTTTGAGAACCATTAATGACTTATACCTGCAGGAGAGAAAACTTATTTGTAGTTATTCTGATTAGTTTTTTGGTAAGATTTGGTAAAGGAGAAAGAGCAGGATTAATAAAACTCTCAAAAGCAAACGGCTGTTGAAATTGTCCATTAAGTGTCTTGTGACAGACATAGCTGCAGTCAGACCGACGATCACTCAGTGCGCCCAAAGGAGCATTCATTCAAACCTGCGTCTCATGTCTTATCTCACTGCTAACTACAAGCTCTAGTTTGGCATGTGCAACACTTCTGTAACTATTTCT
>JAEMPF020021801.1:0-16851 GCA_022496165.2 Catalaphyllia jardinei
AAACATCTGTTTATTATTCAAGAGTGTATCTTTATAGTTTTCATGTGTGATGTTTTTCTTGATGATATTCTTTATTATTCCCTTGGCAGTCTTTCCTCCTTTCTGATCATCTTTCATGTAACTATACATTTTTGATCGTAAGCCCACAAACGCAGTGATTGGGACTCCAACTGCTTCATCTTTCATTTTACCAATCACTTTCTTATTGTCTTTATTATAAAATGGTGAGCTCTCAGAGTAATCACTGTTATCAAACTTATGCTTATCATTCCAGAAGTCTTGATACACATCCTTAGCTTCAATCTCATATGTTAAGCTATCTGTATCTGTAAATAGCAACTTGGCTTTACTTCCATATTTATCTTTAATATATTTGTAATGGAAATCATACATCAAAGTCTTACTCAAATCTAAGATACACATCCCCACATATGCTGGTCTGTTCAGAGTGAGGGTTTCTTTTATTTTATGTACAGCCACCAGATTCTCATTAAAGATCTTACTACTGACATAGGTTGGCTTACTGGTTAATTTTAATAATTTCTTTTCATCAGTAACTAATCTAACATCTACTCGCTTTCTGATATTCTCCATTGTTTTACCGAATACACTATTATTCATTAATTTGAAAAAGTCTTTCTCAAAATCATTTTTTGCATTCTTTCTTTTTTCTGTATTGAAGTTAATATATTGTTTTAACCATGGAGATTGATTGAATTCTAAAACTCTATGAATCTTGGTTAATTCAACTCCAAGACTAAGATATAGTTGTAGATTTCTGTAGTGAAGAATGTATTTATTTTTTTGCTGAGTGTTGGTATTAGTTTTTTAACCAATCCTGTTGATATATTAAATTTATTTGAAATGTTTTCACAATATTTAGACAACATATTATTTGTTACTGTTATCTGTTCTAGAGCAAGTGGGTAATCATTATGTAAGTCATGTAGTTCTTCTGGATATTCAAGATCAACTTCTAATATCAAACCTTTTTTACTGTCTTCTTTATATTTATTAAGGTTGATATTATTTATTTCTTTTTTAGTCATCCATTTAAATCCACCAGTTGGTAAATACTGACTCATTGCCCAACCGTAAAGGTTATTAGCATCAAGATACATGATGTACTTTGAGGGCGCCTTCTCATCGTATTCTTTCATGTATTTATTATTTGCTTTACCATAACGATTTGCAATATAGCTGATACCACCACGCAAACCTTTTTCAATAAACTGGTACATATCAACATCAGTAATCAACTCAAGTTTGATGTCTGTCATTTTCAACATAGCATCCCAAGACAAACCTGGTGATGTAAAATAATGACATGGATCAAGTTTATAATATTTGAGACATGTTTTTCTGAAGTTTTCGAAAACATCACAAAGAAGAAGAACATCTGAAGTAAGATATAAGTCATGATATTCACCCATGTTTTTCAAATTAAAAGTCTTCCACACATTTTGAGCATGTTGATAGTCTTTATCTTCAATATGTTTATCATTCAAAATACTATAAAAATCTTCTTTTGATGGAAGTTGTTCTTTAAACTTATCAAAACTATCCATGAAATCATAAGGGTATACTCATCTTTGAACATTCATCTTTGAACATTTCTGAAGTATATTTCAAATCATTACATTGAATATTTTGACATGGTTTGCCAACATTCTTACAATTATTACATTCACCACATGGCAAGCTTGTTTTGTGTTTTATTACTTTTTCTTCATTATCAATACATCTTTTCAAACACTCACCTGGTTTACATGTATCACAATTATCACATTTTGTTATATTACTCACTAGTTTTTCTAGACTGGAGCTCATGAATTGAAAACTGTCGAGGAAAACTAAGCTATTACCAAGCATGAACGCCATATACTTCTCCATATTATTGGGTATAGCATTGATGGTCATCTGTTGGTCCTCACCTTTCTTATTTTTATAAACATATTTCTTAACAATAGCTCCAATCTCTTGCATAATGAAATGAGAGTCGTAACCACGGAGATTATGGAATATAACAGGTATTTTTACTTCTTCTGGGTTTACTCTAAGTTTTAAATTACAATCGTGATGGGCTGAGCCTCTATATTTACCAGTGATATGACAGTGGTCTCGAACTCGAATATCTTTATCAGTATATTTTTTATCGCAAATATGACATTCTTCAGCTTTTTGAAATTGCTTTTCATCTTCTTTTGTCATTTTCAATGGTTTATTGAACTCTTTTTTCATCAATCTCTTACAATATTTGACTTCTTCCAACATAGCTTCCATGAATTTGAAAACTGCCTTTTCACCTCTATACGTTTTAGCAGTTTTGCTATATTTATCATTATAACAACAGACAACCTTATAGCCATAGCCGCAGTCTGTATGCTTCTGGTATGCTTCAGTAAATGATTTATTATTATTAGGTTGGCAACCAGATATCTTCTCAGTGATAGCTTCAAAGTCTGCATATATTACAAATGGTACAGGCTGTTGTTTATTATGATTATTATATTTTAGGATATTGTTATCAGGATCAGGCATTTTTACTGCTTGTGCTCCATTAATTTGAATACAATTGTCTCTATGATTATTCAAGACTATTTCAGAGTTGAAACACTGAAGGCAATACATGCAAAAGTGTTTCCTTTCTTTATGCTTTGTTTGGTTATACATGAACCTATTAAAGTCTTCAATTAAAACATAATGTTTATTTTTATTTTCAGTTATTAATAATAAATTCATATGTCTGTCATATTTTTCTTTTGACACAAAGATGGGATATGGCTGCTTGTTTTCATATCCAAATACATTAACATTAATCTCATTTTGCTTTTCAATTTTATTATACTGCTTTGTTGTTACTGGGAATTCAATTCCAGAGTAGTCTAAATTTTTAACATATTGTTTATCCGATTTTTTGATTCTCTGTGGGTTTCTATCTTGAGGATTTAAATATCTGATGTGACACCATCGGAAACATTCATTATCCTCATTTTTCATATTAATCAATCCCTTCGCACTATTTCTAAGTTCTGAGGGTAGTTCGATATATGATGAGGCTTTCATTGGCTTATACTGTACATTATTGATATAATGATTGTCAACAGATTCAATAGTCCAACCAGAACCTTCAGAATTCGACTGAGCTATCATATTCAAGATTTGTTGTTTTGATAATTCTAATGCTTCATGGATTTCTATGTTATTAATGATGGTAATAGGTATGCTATTGCAATAAGCGGTTTTGTATATTATATTATCATTTGTTGATTTTTTTAATACCACTTTAAGCGTTTCAACAAATTTTAGACCTTTCATAGATGTTAGCATCTTAACAATATGATATTCAACTGCTTTTCTTGTGTTTTGCAGCTGATTAAGAGGATCTTTATTATTTCTAATGCTGATTTCGAAGGACTTTGTGTAACCCTTCAGAGCTCTAGCAGTTTCTTCTATTTTAGTCCTTGGTAATGAGTCTGGCTTCTTAGTCCTTGGTAAAGGTACTGGTTTCTTAGTCCTTGGTAAAGGTACTGGTTTGTAATCATCTTTGAACTCTAATGGTGGATTGATAATATTGTCTTCATAATCCTGAACCATCTGTTTTACATTCTTCCTTGGTAAAGGTGTTGGTTTATCTCTAAATTCCTGTGGTGGAGGAATGATGTTGTCTTCATAATCTTGTACCATCTGTTTTACATTCTTCCTTGGTAAAGGTGTTGGTTTATCCCTAAATTCCTGTGGTGGAGGAATGATGTTGTCTTCATAATCTTGTACCATCTGTTTTACATTCTTCCTTGGTAAAGGTGTTGGTTTGTAATCATTCCTGAACTCTGGTGGTGGAAGAATTATATTGTTCTTTTTGGGCTGCTGTTTCATATTTTGCTTCAATAACAAATTAATCAGTTGAGATTTGGTTAGTTCTGAGAGATTTTGTGTGTTCATACTATATGTTGAGATAATTTTTTCTTCCATTTTTTCTATAATTTTATAATGTGCCAAGTCTTTAAGCCTTAACAGAAAATTTTTTTATGAAAAAATTTCTATATATTTTTCTGAAAAACAATTTCTATATATTTTTTTCTTATATTAGAATTGTAAAAATTACAATTGACAAATGCGTTTGCAGTGCTCATCTGATTTATGAATTTTTTGATTTCAATATAAAGATTTGTTATGTAAACTATATTATGAAAAAAATTATAGTTAACGACTGCGTTTTTACCACTCATCCAATTTATAATCTATATGCTGGATCCGAAGATGGAAACATCATAAATATCATCAAACAAGCGCCCAACAAAGGAAACAAGAATCATAATGGTTACATGATTTGCTGTGTGAGAAAACATGGCCAACCAAGTCAAAAAAGGTATTGCGTCCATCGATTCATCTGGGAATGTCATAATGGATTGATACCTGAGGGAAAAGAGATTGACCATATTAATGAAAACAAGGAGGATAATCAGTTATCCAATCTCCAACTTTTGACTAGATCAGAAAATTGCAAGAAATCAGCAAAGAACCGAGATTTCTCATATGTTTCTCAAAAAATTAAGAATAGGAAATGCGTCAAAGCAGTTAATAAGAACACCAATAAAGTGACATATTTCAACAGTTTATACGCAGTCCAACAGCATCTTGGAATCTTTGCTAGTTTAGTTAAAAGGGTTTGTGAAGGTTATTATGGTCACAAATCAGGTGTGTCGAAGAAAGATGGTCATTATTATACATTCGAATATATCAAACAAGAAGACTTACCAGCTGATTACAAAAAATCAGCCAATATCAGACCGCGAAAGGCATCAGATGAAGACAAAAAGAAACACCGATTGGAATGGTGGAATAAAGAATACAAATGTTCCAAATGCAGTAAAGTAATCAAGAATAACACCAAGTATTACCACAGAAAAAAGTGCAATAGTCAAAAATAATGATATTTTTGGCTATCATTAATAGCAATAATCAGTCTTGATAACTGTAATTCATGATATAATATGATAATCATACTATATCGTCTTATCAATATAAGATTACATAAGTTATGTTTAAATCATTTTCATATATTTCCTAAATCCTTCATAGGAATCCAGCTATTAAAATCATCACTGTATCCCTTCCATTTAACTAAAGCTTGTTTCTTCTTATAATCCCTCCGAATGACTTTATCAATGCGGAATACATCTTGTTTGGCTTTCAATAATTCAGATTCATAGAAACTCCCTTGAATATCTTCACCTCTGAGATCTCTTACTTTATAAGTTATTGGATTTGTGTATTGGATCTTATCAACTGTGAACACTTCTTCAGTCCAATTTGGTGTATAACCCTTATCAAACACATTTCGTTTATACTTAGATATTCGGACCTGATCACCTATTTTAAATTTTGGTTTCTGTTTTGATGTTTCCTTATCACCGTATAAATTGAGGTAAACTATACCCTCATTCTTTTTCTTTGAAGCTTCAACTGGTGTCATTTTTATGCTTGAATGTTTTGTGTTGTTGTATTGTTTTACTAGTTTAGGTAACATGTCTAGATACATTGTATTACCTTGAACTGTGAACTGTTTCCACATTTTGGATTTAATTGTCCTATTCCATCTTTCAACTTCTGATGACTTCTCTTCATTCTCAGTTGAGTACATTTGTATCCCATTTTTCTCTAATAGGTCTTTCAAATGTTTGTTATAGAACTCTTTTCCCTTATCAACCCAAATATATTGTGGTTTTCTACCTTCCTTGAATACTGTTTTGAATGCTTCAGTTACAGATTCACCTTTCTTATCTTTTAACGGAACGATCCAACCATATTTGCTGAATACATCAATAACCATTAGAAGATATCGGTAACCTTTATTCCATTTACTGAACTGTTGCATTTCAACTAAATCACTTGCCCATATTTCATCGATATGATTTGTGATTACACGCCGCCGAGTGAAATTCCGTTTTATGGGTGTATGTAACTCATCAGCTAATTTTTCTTTGCAGTTTTTCTCACTCGACGGCTTTTCCCGTTTTTTGGCTTCACACCCATACCTAATTTGGACTTAGCTGCTATAGCGTTCCTAGCCACAGTATGACCCCATTGTCGATCTTTCCAAGGAATTGCATCAAGAGCTTTGACCATCTTACGATCGGCTTCATTTTTACACTTCACTTGATCACCTTTTGGTTTATTACCACAAACTGAATAGTCAACATCGTGCTGCATACTGACTGCATCTGTTCTACCTGTTGGCTGTTGATATATCTCAAGTATCTGACCAGTGTTGGGATCATACCTCATTTGATCTTCAAGAGGGTTTCCAGGTCCTGTATACTTATGTCCAGGCATCACAAAACCCTTTTTGGGTGCAACCTTGAGAATGGCATTATGGATGTCTAACCCTCCACCATAACCTTTCCATTTAATCCACGAGTTGTATGATCTGCTACCTCCAGCATCTTTGTAAGCTTTGTACTGTCTCTTGTATTCAGCAACTAAGGCTCTACCCTCTTTTGCACTCACTTCAGGTCCTTTGAACAATCCAGGTGCAGTGACAACATTCCAAGCTTTCTTCCAATCAACAAATGGAAATGGTATTGGTAATCCACTACCACTATGTGTTGGATCTAATTGTTTTGATAAGTCTGATGTGAAACTGTCCAAAGCTTGATCAAGATACTGATTAGCCGTCTCTTTTATTTTTTGTTTGACTATATCTGATTTAACAGCCTTTGCAGCACCAGCTCGTCCGAGATTGAATAAACCTTTAACACCACTTTTAAGCAGTTGTTCTCCTAGTAAGCCCCTAGCCTGTGAGGGCTCAATCAGTTTTTTGATTTTTTACTACTTCAATTCAACATAGAATCTATCTTCTTTTTTTTGGCTCTTTGTGAGTTTACTTTTATTGAGTGTTTCTAATATATATTTGGGAATTTCATTGAGACCATAATATCTTACTTGATTTTTGTCAATGCACTCAACCGCGGTTCCATATTTTCTTCCACTTGGTGGATTTTTGACTCCACAATATGGGCCGACAGTTTTTTTTCTTGGTAATGCACCTCCAGTTGTATTTTTTACAAATTTAGTCTTTGTTATCCCGCATTCAGCACAAGTGCACTTTAACATCATACGCCCATTTTTAGCTTGAGCATATCGTTCACTACCTGGAACGCATTCAGTTTGTTTCTTCTGTTTAACACAATATGATTTCACCATTTATATATATAATTTAGATATTTTTCATATAATATTCAATGAATCTCTCATTATCCATTGTATCATATATATTGAAAACTTTTAATAAATCATGATACGACTTCCCCTTATTCATTTCATTCAAAAAGTACAAACAAAAGTATCCACATGTGGTTGTATTTATATTTTGAATTTGATTATTTTGATGAAGCAGAGTTAAATTCTTTCTTTTAGCATGATTTACCATTTCTTGAAAAGGAGGCATACCAAAACTATCAAAATAATTTATCACACCATCTTTTACATAAGAAGCTACCCAATGGCTTCCACTCATATATGATGGTTCAAGATTGTAACTAAATAATGCTTGGTTATGATTATGTGGAACATTACCATCTCTTGATAAAACATCATTGATTGGGATGTTGAGATATCTACACCATTTTAGCAGATCATGATTGCTTAATGGGATGTCTTCATGGAATTTAGGTTTCACAGTATTGCTCCTAGAAGCGGAATTTGATTGAACGGGCTGTTTGGTCCTAATAGTAGACCCTTTCCTTTTTTTTTTGTTTGTCTTTTTTTTCCCATACCAACTTTGTTGTCACCCCAATTACCAAAAAACGGTGGCGGCCTATATGCACCCATTCTCGGAGCTCCTCTTCCACCTTTTGGTGGTGCTCCAACTTTAGGGGCACCTCTTCCAGTCAAAGCTTTCAAAACCATTGGAATCCCAATACTAGCAAGTAAAGTACCAAGGAAGCCGCCTGATTGCTTCTTTGTTGGTCTTATGTGAACACCTGAACCTGTTTGAAGAGCGTCTAATATATCTTTCTTCTGTTTTACAGTTAGTAGGTGTTTGTTTGCAATAAGCTTATCAATCTTATTTTGTGGAATGAGGAAACCACCTTTTTGTACTCCTTTTCCAGATATCTTTTTAACAATTTGCTGTGCTCCTGCACTGGAGGCCCCTGCTAAAGCTGCCAATCCCATAGTTTTCGCAATGGTTGGTCCAAATGCACGCGCAAGAGCTAGAGCTGAGGTTAGTAAACTGCCACCAACTTGCTTTCTGATATTAGTCTTGGAAAGTTTGATGTCCATACCTTTCTTCAATTTCCGATTCTTCTCCAATCTATTCTTCACTGTAGCTGGGACATGTAGAGTGTCATTCCCATGAAGAGAGTTATTCGTTAGCCTTATGACGACTGTTTCTCTTTTACTATAAGCATCACCAATATTCTTCTTCTGATTTTTTGATAGTTTAACATTTATTGCAAAAAGCTGAGTCATTTCTTGTATATAATATATGTTATATAATTTCCTATTACAAAACATATCTGAAGTAAGAATGTCTCATTTTTGCTTTTATACTATAACCAATTCATTTCCCACCTTGTTGATGATGATAGTCTCATCATATAAGACGACGGCGTTGACATGGAAATTTGCAGCACTATTTGCGCTTAGTTTATACCTGAATATCAATTGCTTCGGGTCTCTAGTTACTTTTTCTGTTTGATAAGACAAATCAAAATATATGAGAGAATAGAGAGAGTTGTAATTAGACATGTTGAGTTGGGTACCGCTATTGTAATTATTCTTTCTCATTCCGTATGACATCACATCGTTGAAGATCCTTACTTTTGATTCTGACTCGTATTCAGTTTCTGGATAGAATACTCCATTTCCATATTCCAATCTACATGACGTGAGACTGCTATTATTATTAGCCGCATTCAGTTTGAAGGTATCGAAGTGGTATGGATTTGTATTTTCATTGTCTGTTTTGTTTCGTTGGAGGTATACAAAGACGGAAACAACATTGTCAATACTTGGTGATATCTGGAAGAATCCACTGCTCTGTGTTGGATTGGAAGCTGTATACGATTCTCTTTTATACGTCCAAGAACCTTTTGACAAAAAGGATTCGATAAACTTATCGTATAAAGTGTCCTTTGGTACTAGTCTTGGGACCCAAAGTAAGAATCTATTAACAACCACTCGACTAGCAGCTGCTGCAGCTACCTTATATATTAATTCTACGTCATTTTGTAATTGTATTTCAAACTGAAGTTGCATTGGGACCAACATTTTATCATATAACTCTTCAAAGAAACCGTATCGATTAAGAGGTATAATTACATTAACATCTTGGGAAGCATCCTCAGCTCCACCACCTTCACCAATTCTTTTCGTTAAATTTCGTCTAGCCTCAAATCCTGTATTTCCAGCAGCAGTCATATCAGCATTTGCTACATCCAGATACCAAAAACTATCTTTAGCTACCGAGCGACTGAAACCATCACTATATTCGAGGAGGTTCTTCACAAAAGTAACTTTATGGAGATTATTAGTATCATACACAATCTTTCCAGCACTTTTTATTGTCAAATGGTTAATTAATGAACGAGCTCCATTAATAACTGTTGATCTGGTTGCATCTGGAACACCTGTACCATCAGCCAATACCTGTAACTGAAACTGCACCTCAAAATAAGCATTGTACCAATCATAGAACGCAGACCTATCATTGATTGTGAACTTGTACCCATTTTTTTGTTGGTATTGACCTGCATCTGGGATATTAATAACATCATTCAACTGAAATCGAACCAACTCATATCTTTGCAAATATTCACTTGTTCTGAAACCCATTATATTAATATATTACATAATTTTACGTCCTTCTTCCTTATCCTGATATCAGTCTATCAATTATCATATCTGTACTTTCTTCTCGCTGTGATGGAACTATTTTAGCTCTTTTTCCTACATCATCAATTCTCATATTCCTAAGCTTTTTCATTATCAGGTCTCCCGACTTCTCAGATGTCTTTTTACCTACTGATTTTAATGCCTTCTCACCTGATTTCTTGGCGAACTTTTTTACAACAGATGACGCAGCACTCTTCATTGGTTTGAAAATATTATCAACGATAATCCCTGATCCTACATGTTTATCCACAAAAATACCGAGTTTTGGATGATAAACCCTGGTGAATTCAAATGGTTTCATTATATTATTATGTTATATTATTCTATCCTTTTTAGAATTAATGAAAAAGATGTATCAGCTCCATTCAGGTTAATTAATCTTCTTTTTCCATCAGTGATGTATATCCTGATACTACTTATACTATTCTTATTAGTGGGATTGAATGTAACTCTTCGTGGTTCAATGGTGAATGAGTAACTAGGTTGAAGCACACTGGTTGAGAAGGAATAAATGATGTCTGTACCTTGACCGTCTACAAGTGAATCATTGATAAGGTCGCAATGAATATTAAGAATGTCTGTATCTTGACTGAGATTAGGCACCTTTGGTCCAATATTCTGTTCACTATTTAATTTTTCTTTATCAAACCCAATCAGGTCATTGAAATTGCTTGCAGTTAAATCAAGTTGATAATTCTTGGCTAATGTGATTGTAACCCTAAATGTTGTATTATCAAATTCGAGAGTGATAGGATACTCATTATTATTAGCACCATCTTTGACAATCTTCGTTATGTCCTTAATGTATATATCAAAGTCAGTATAGTTCCAGACTCCTGCTGGGAAAGTGATGTTGTGAAATGTTGAACCGTTATCAGAGCTGTACTTTATTAGCTGATTGTTGTAGGATGAATTTACATTAAACCATGTGAATGACATGTTAATGATTCGGTTCAAACCAACTACATATTGGGAATTTCTATCCAATATTATGGGCTTGTTGAATTTAGTTATAAAATTCTGAGGAGTGTTGTTTCCTTGATCTTTGACTCTGTAAGATGATAAAACAATCTCGCGATCCATGTATATAATAACTTTACATAATTATACTTTGAAATACTGATTATACAATTTATTATACTGCGGTCTATTTATTGTTGACATTCTCAATAATGTGTCTAGTATACTAACTCCTATATTTCTCATCTTAATTGATGTATTACCTGCAACGGTTTCACCAATGATTAATTCTAATTTCTGGAGAAGCTGTTTGGGATCGTTGAAAAACATAACATTTCCACCTCTTTTTTTTCTTCTTCGGCCTCTAATACCAGAACCTGTTATTGTTTTTATTTTAGTATCATTATGTTTTATGTATTCATTCAATACAGCTCTACTAATGTCTAACCGTTTGTTTAACATCTGCCTCTCAGCTTCCGATATTTCTCCCTTATTGTATCTTTTTGTAACACCTGACTTATAACCTGCAAGTTGTTTCTTCCTAAATTTCGCATCCTTTATTATTTTATTAAGATATATTTCGCTTTTTCTGGGTGTCATTTCCGGCTGATTGAGAACCTTATCAACACTCTCATAGTTTTGTAGATTTAAATCATCCAATGTTTCTCTATTTATATCTTCATCAGCCATTGTATAATCAACTTCTTCATCATCATCGTATTCAGGTGGCTGCTCTTTAGGATCTTGGGGAAAATATTGGGGATCGACATATATCTCCTTTTTTCCTTCCATAAGATCTTATAAAGATTCTTCATATGTTGGCGGTTTTGGTACTATTTGTTTCTCCTGTTGTGGTGGTACAGGTTATTCATCGAAAAGATCACCCAAATTCATGTCCTCAACTTCATCCTCGATATCAACACCGTAATTTGGAACTTCACCTTTCTTTAGTGGTCTTTTTTTATTTTTAGGCATCCTTAAATCCAAATTACTGTCAATTACATCATCTAATTTACTTGTCACTGGTTTGAATACCTTTTCGAATGATGATTGGCTTGTATCCTGGCCGATTTTATGTTGTGTGATTAGATCATGGACATAATTGATTTTATTCCCTAATTTGGTTTTACTTTTTTGCAAGTTCTTTCCATTTAAGCAAACTCATTTGTTGTTATATTATTATGTTATATAAAAATGACAAATCAAATATAAAAAACAACGTTGAACACCATGTTGAACACCATGTTGAACATCATGTTGAACACCATGTTGAACACCATGTTGAATTAATATACCAATATAATATAATGAGAATACCTAATTATGATGTTGAAGACGATGTGGTCTCAAACTTCAGACAACTATACGATTTCATGCCTCATCAATGTTTTCGGATGCTGATTTGCGGTCCAAGTGGTTCAGGGAAAACAAACACATTAATGCATATGATCTACAATCTGCTTTATTTTGATATAGTTTATCTGTATGCTAAAAATTTAGAACAGTCCAAGTATCAGAATCTCATGAATGTCTTTCAGCCGATAAGTGATGAGGTTGGTTATGATGTTATTGAAGCAAGAAATGATGAAATTATTCCAGTTCAAGATCTTAACTCTGACTCACAAAAAATCGTCATTTTTGATGATTATGTATGTGATAAAAACCAAAAACCATTAATCGACTATTTTATACGAGGACGGCATAAAAATTGTAGTGTGATTTATCTGAGTCAAAGTTATTATAAAACACCAAAAGACATCAGACTGAATTGTTCTCACTTCTCCATTTATGAGTTTCCAAGTGCTAATGAGAAGAGTTTAATTTGCCGTGAAAACAGTATTTCAAAAGAATCATATGAAAAAGCAACTGAGGAACCATATTCCTTTGTTTATATTGATAAACCACGAAAATTCTCCACCAAAAATTTCAATGAAAAAATATAATATATTAATATAAATGAGTTATTCAAACGGACTTTTACCTTCATCATCATCAGCCATTGGTAAACGTGGACTACCTGGGTTACCAGGTGTTGGATTCAATTTAACAGATGATGGTAATTATGATATTGAAGGGAAGCGATTAACCAATATTGGTGAGTCTACTGGCGACAATGATGCAGTCAGTTTAAAAGTGTTGAAAGAACATACTAAAGTCAGTCAAAATAGTTATCATTTACAACCAAGTTTCCGATTTTATAAAGACTTTAGTGATAAGAGTCAATTAACTGTTGGGTCACCACCAAATACATCACCAGACCATTTCTTTCAAAATCATAAAGCGCATAATGATGCATATATAATTGAGAAAGAAGGTTATGATACTGGTTTTGGTGGGCAAGCTTGGTCTAGAATAAAAATGAAAGGTAATCAATTAGAGAGTGGTACTTATACCTCTGTTTTTGAAATATTCGTTATTGGTGATGCTGGTGGTTTTCTTGTTGATGATACAATAATTTTCAATGTCCATGGTGACAGTCATTATACGATTAATATATTCGATAGTGACAAAATTGATGGTAAATACACTAAATCAATCATTCAATTCACAACTGATGGAAGAGCTGGAGTAGATGATGGGATAAGATTTCAAATCAGATATTATGGTTCTCAATACAATAAAAACATTAAATTTCTGTTTTATTCAAGAGTGGTCAAGGGTAAATACTCAACAACTTTCGACCATACTATTTTTAATGTCCGTGATGTTGTTGATAATCATATGATTCTCTATTTTGAGAATTTAAATCTCAATGGTAATCTTATTGATGGTTTAGGCGATGCTGTAGCATACGATAATGCTGCTAATAAGAAGTACGTTGACACTGAAATAGCAAAAGTCCATATAGATACTACACCATTACTTCCCAGAGATGGAAGCAGACCAATGTTTGGAGATCTAAATATGGAAAACAATTATATTCTCAATGTTAACAATGTCTCTGATCATCAACCAGATGATGAATATAGTGTTATAATAAAAGATTTGAGAAGTGTTGTTATTAAAGGATATTTGAACTCAAATTTTATAAAATTAAAAGATAGAGATGGAAAACAATACTTTGATCTCAAACAAAATATAATAAAAAATTGTGAACCATATTCTGATGGACTTTTTGATGATAATAGTTTAGTTAGTAAAGCATTTGTTGATGCACAAATTACTAAAATACCACATGCTGCAAATACAGACAAATTTATTAATGTTGATGGCACAGTAGCAATGAATGCAGATTTTAATGCTGGTGGACATTTCATTGATAATGTTAAAACAATTGTTGAAGATGATGGAGAAAATCCAAATTATGAACAAATAAAACATAAAGCTGTTAATTTTGAACTTTTAAAAAGTACACGAGACTATTTAGTCCGTTTCATTTCTGAGATAGATTATTTATTAAAAGATGGAAGTGAAGCAATGACTGGAAATTTAGATATGGGAAATCAAAATATAATTAATTTGAAAGAAGCAGAAGATCACCAAGCCACACATGCTGCTAATGTAAAATTTGTCGCTAATGCAATTGTTGATAATAATACAGTTATAAATGGTATAATTGATAAGAAAATTAAAGAATGAGAGGAGAATTCAATTGAGTCCATTGAAAAAGAAAATGTATTCAAAAGAGTGATGGATAATGATGAGTTCAAAGAAGATGATGATGACATTCATAAAACTGGAGTGAATAAAAAAGCTTATGAATTCAAAATTGATTATGATTTAAGTATAGGTTATTATAGTACCAGACTATTAATTGATTTGGTATATTTACCAAAAGGTTCTTACACAATGGTCTATGAAATGTATGTTGAAGATGGTATTACAATTGATGAGATAAATGCATCAAGTGGAACTCTATCAGTGATTAAAATAAATTCAAAAATAAATGGAATAAGTACAAGAAGCATCATCCATTTTTCTAAAAACATCATCTTTCCCAGTTTTGATGATTTAGATATTGACATAAGATTGAAAAGTAAAACTAATCCCCAAACTACTATTTATGTCGTTGTTTATGGTGTCAAAGGTATAGTTAATGATGTACCAGTAAATTTATGGGATCGTATTTATTATTATGATAATGATTCTATAAAATATGAGGTACCAATCGATATGAATAATAAAAAAATAACTGGAGTATCTGATGGTACTTTAGATAGTGATGTAGTTAATAGAAAACAATTAAATACTTTAAAAACAATAGTGGATGAATTGGTTTTAAGAAATGTATATCATCATTACACATATGATTTAATTCATAATGAAAAATACTATGTTGAGTTTGGAGATTTTGATGTTTATCCATTCAAAATCGTTTCTTCCCAAAAGACTCATATTCAATTATCAATTTCCGGTTTTTACCATATTATTTACACTGATTTTTATAAAGGAATTAATAATGAATTCAGAATCAATAATGGAGATGTTTTCAGTTTATCCATCATACAAAAATCTAGTTGGACTCCATTTGTTCTTAATACTATTTTCCACATTGACATCAATACCAATCCATACATTTATTTGAGTATGAGATATGGTGGAACAACTTTAAAAGGGGGTAATTATGCAACGTTTTACATTAAATTTATGCATCATTAAATTTTTTGTCATAAAATATTTGAGATATTTGAAAACTGTGCTGGTACCCCCATTTACTATACTACTGCTGAAGCATGATGTTAGGATCAGGACTGGACGTTCACCGCGATCAGGGAATCGTTGAACGATTCAATCGAACATTGCGTGAACGTTTTTTCAGTTTTCAATATTCTCAACAAATGAACATGAAATCTTCTGAGAGATCCAGGGAATGGGGGAAGAGACCTCCGGAAGTGACCAGTGTAAGCATTGAATAAAGAGGTGACTGGTTTGACCGGAAAGAAACCGGTTGGCGAGATACGAGAGAGGGTGGTTGATGCGAAGAGTTCAACGAGTTATTCGACGGTGGTTGGTTTGAAAGAGAAGCCACTGGATTCTTCGGTGAACGTGAGATATCTCTATAGCGATGGTGAGCTGGAAGGTGGTAAGAAGAGAGCAACGGATCAAAACTGGTCATTGAAAGTTTACAGAATCGATAGATCCATCGTGAAGAAAGGAGAACCGGTTTTTGATATATCTGAAAGATGGTCGCGGGAGAGGATTCATGAGAGAGGAGTTGATGGTCGTTCCCAGGGACACGGAGTTATCTCCTGCGCTGCCTGCTGCGTGAGTCGAAATAATTTATTTCTGGAATAAATCATTTTTGTGGATGTCCTCTTGACCTTGGGAACTTTTTCCTCTTGGGGCGGTTTTTTCTTGTCTTAAGGTCAAAGTACTCACAAACGGTTGAAATTCCAAGGTCATAGGGGAAAATGAGCCAGAACCTACATTTTCTAACCACTTATCAACACTCCCTAATAATTTAAATTGTTTCATTTTAAAATATTTCATCTTTGAATTCAGATTTCAGGACGTCTGTGGCAAAATTGAGTAGATGAGAAAGTTCGTATATGCTATGCACGACACATTCAGTAAAAGACAGGACATAATCACGGCATTATTATCAGTTAATGTTTTTGTGATTGTGGTCTGACAGAACTACTGCAGTAGTTATCCTCTCGTCGACGACTTACAATATACTTTGTGCAATGAAAATTAAACGAAAATGTACTTAATTGCTCTCAACAGAAGACTAACTTTTCATGGCACTGTTTTTCTTTCGGCAATTTATACATGCCTGAAATGGCCACACGAAAGAAGGGCACCCGCATCTTCCCTTCAGGGACGTCTGCAAAAGAGACCGTCTTGAGGTCAGTTGACGTTAATGGATGGGAGGAGCTGACCTCTGGCTGCATCAGGTGGAGACAGGAAGTACCTGCTGGTCTTACCAGATCAGAAGCCAGGTAGACACAGGTTACCAAGACATACGTACTCAGCTGAACTACAGTCGACGGATCAAACCCCAAAAGCACCCCTTCAATTGCAACGGATGCGGTATAGACTGCCACTCCC
>JAEMPF020021803.1:0-16839 GCA_022496165.2 Catalaphyllia jardinei
TCCAAAATATCAATGTAAACAGTATTATTTCTGATTGTAAACATCTTATACATTTTCTCTTAAATAGTTCTGTTCCATCTCTCACAGACAGCTGACTTTTCTTCATTTTGAGTAGAATAAATTTCTATATTATTTTTATCTAATAAATCGAGAAAATTTTTATTATAATACTCTTTACCTTTATCAACCCATAACTTTTTTGGCTTTGCCTTTTGTAAAATGGTTTCGAAAGCTTTAGATACTTCTAAACCAGATTTACTCTTTAAAGGTAGAATCCAACCATATTTACTAAAAAGGTCTAAGACCTTAAGAAGATATTTAAAACCTTTATTCCATTTACTAAGCTTTTGCATATCTACTAAATCAGAACACCAAATTTGGTCAACATTGTGAACCATACCTCTTCTCTTATTGAAATTACGTCTTATAGGTTTATGTAACTCATCTGCTAATTTTTCTTGCCACTTTAAATTTTGGTCCTTTTTTTTAACGTTATAGCCCCAAGGCCTAACTTTCTTTTTTTATCAATCATATTTCTAGCCAACCAATGCCCCCATTGTCTCTCATTCCAAGGAACAGCATCAAGTGCTTTAACCATTTTTGCATCGGCCTTATGTTTACAGCTCTTATCATCACCACAAACACTATAGTCAACATCATGTTGCATTGATATGGCATCTGCTGTGCCAGTTGGTTTATCATATATCTCTAATATTTCACCAGTCCCTTTCTCAAATTTAAGTTGTTTATTTAAATCATTGTATGGGCCAGTATACTTGTGGCCAGGCAGAGTCCAACCACCTTTTGGTTTTGGAAGCTTACCAATAGCTTTGTGAACATCGACTCCCTTTCCCCCTATCTTTTTGGATACATCATCTGTAAGTGAATCAATAGCCTCACTGAGATATTTTTTCCCTGCGCTCTTTAGTCCTTTTTTAACTGCGTCAGATTTAATTGCTTCAGCGGCACCTTTCCTACCTAAGTTAAATAATCCTTTAGCACCTGCTGCTAAACCTTTAATAATAGCCTCATCAAATCCAGATCCATGTTTCTCTCTCAAATCATTTATTTCCCCTTTAGATAGGAACTTAAACTTACTACTACCACACTCATTACATTTTACTTTAACACCAACTCTATTATTAGATGTCATCGAATATTCTTCTGAACCGGGGACATTGCCAGTATGTTTTCTCTCTTTAACACAAAATATTTGCATATATAAGATAAGGATAAAAAATATCTTTAATTATAAAATTGCGCCTAAGAGTGGTATTCTATTAAATGGACTAGACCCTTTCCCCTTTTCTTTCTACTCCTTTCCCTTTTAGACGCGGCTCTCGGAACAGCACTGCCAGTAATGAAACGAAACTTTGTAATACCACATTCAGCGCATTTACACTTCACGGCATTTCTACCATTACTAGTAACAACTCTCTGCTCACTACCTGGAACGCACTCAGTCCACTTTTTCTATTTGACACAAAAAGATTTCATATATAATAGTAATGAGAATAATATTTTAACTTACTATATTTTCTCAAAATAATATTTATCGCCATCTGTTTTGCTGGTTGCAGTCTTATGTAGTCCATTTAATACTCTGGATACTGATGCTTTGACAATTCCTAAGTCTTTTCCACATTTACTCATGCTGCCATATTCATATGAAACGTCGGAGTTTAGGTTTGTAGCCCGGACAGAAATAGGTTTATTGTTTTTGTAATCAATATTTCTCTTCCGTAGATTTTCACTTTGAGTTACTAATTGCAAATTCTCTAGCCTATTATCACTTCTATTGCTATTTATATGGTCAATAACAAGCTTCTTATCCTCAATTACCCCAAACATTCATAGATAAATCTATGTTTTCTATGATGTATGTGATCCCCATTAAACCGCATATTAATATGGGAGTAACCATTTCGGTCTAAAGAACCAATATCCCTCTTATTCTGGATATGTCGGACTATTCCCTCAGAATTAGACTCATACTTATTAAAAATAGGGTGTGAGTAAAAAATATCACTCATTATATTTAAATAAATATTAAAAATTTTAATATTTATTCTTTATATAATGGAAAAGAAAATAGCTGACTAAAATCTATTTTTGGATTTAGGACGTGAAATAGAGAAGTTAGAAAAGGATTACCGACACTATAGGAGGTTATACCTGAAGTATCGGCTTTGCCTGTGCAGAGATAGTAGTTCTATAAAGTATAATAGAGATAAGACAAAAGATATTTTAGACTCAAAAAGAAGGCTTAAGAGAGATTGCGAAAATAGTTTGCAATAAATCTCTCATTATATTTTGTGTCTTAACGAAAAACAGAGAGTAAATCCCAATAATCAGTGCCACGGTGCATCTCACGGAGAACGTATAGGCAGAAATACCCGCATGTTGTAGTATATAAGTTTTGAATTTGCATGTTTTGATGTAAAAGAGTTAAATTTTTCATCTTAGCATGATCTACTATTTTTTGAAAGGGAGGCATACCAAAGCTATCAAAATAATTAATAACTCCATCTCTAACATAAGTTGCAACCCAATGAGAGCCACTCATGTAAGATGGCTCTAAATTATAGATAAAAAGGCCTAATTTGTGATTATGCGGCACAGATATGTCTCTGCTCAATATCATCATTTATAGGTAAGCCTAAATATTGGCACCACTCTAAGAGATCAAAATTACTCATAGGAACTGTGCCTTTAAATTTTAGGGCTTTTTTTTTACCCATCCCCTTAGTATCACGAATTCTTGGACCACCCTCACCCCAAGTACCAAAGAATGGTGGTGGCACAGGCGGCATTCCTATTCGGGGACCACCACCACCCGAGGCCCGGACTCCCTTTCCTCGGAACATATCTAGGAGCATTGGTATTCCAATAGAGGCTAATATAGTTCCAATACCATTACCAACCTGCTTATGGGTAATTTTAAATTTCATATCACTACCACCATTATAAGCATTAGCCAGATCTCTAATCTGTGCCCTTGTGAGCAAATCACTCATTTCTGCAAGCTTATAGAGCTCATATTGGGTACCCGAAATACTTGCCCACCAGTTATTTTTTATTATTTTAGCTAAACCAGCAAGAGAAGCTAAACCAGCTGTTTTAGCAAGAGTTTGGGCCATAATTTCTTAAGATAGGCAGGAGAGAGGAGAAAATACCTGATCCAGATTGCTTTCTGATATTTGTCTTTGTAATCTTAACGAGAGCCCCAGTGCCACGGGCTTTTGCCTTCTCTACTCTATTGACTACAGCTTGAGGCACGAGAAGAGTGTGGCCCCAGTTAAATCTTTATTCTTTAATCTAATACCTATTTCTTCCCTATTTCTGTAGGCGCTCCTGAGTTTTCGGAGTTGGCCGTCTGAAAGATTGACTTTAATCTCATGCAATTCTGTCATTATATTAATTATGAATTAAATTTTTTTAACCCATAATTATTGTTTTTTATGCAGGGGAATTAATCGCTTAGATCAATACACTGCTCTGGGTTGAGAGATATAACGCCCTCACATTAATCTTCAGACTCTTCATCATATAAAAGATTACAGTTATTAAATGGAGACTCTTCTGTCCTAAACTTAACTAAGGTTAGCTTTGGTTTTAGAGTTAGCCCAAATGTTCCCCGACATAGTGAAAACCATGCCGCAATAAACTTTACCTCTGACCTTGGGCCTACATCATCATAACCCTGGACTTTAACCTTATCCCAATCGAAAAAGGTTGTCTCTAATCTATCATTCTTATAAAAGAGCGCAAATTCCATCTTACATGGATAATTATCATTATACTCTCTCTCTTTTGTCAGTTTGTTAACTTTATAAGATTTCTTGCAAATTCTTTTCCATAGTCCACCTTCACCATGCTCATCATAACCAATAATATTTTCTTTTGGAATATTTTTGGCGAGAGACCATTTATGGCCATAAAAAGAGTCAATAAAAAATCTATCAAGTCCCATTGCCTTCTCCAAGTAATCACCCTCTAAATTTATCTGCATACTTGTCCCAAGATAATTATCATTTGCATCATAGTTCTCTTTTATTACAAAAGGGGTTACCCCCTCATATTGCACATACATTGTCTTTCCTCTATAGAGTAGAGGTATTTGGCTCCCACTATGTTTGTTCTCCTTAGGGGCTCCAAAAGATATATAATTTACATCAATATCAGTAAACTTAACTATTTGAATATCAGGTTTGTTCGCTTTCTTTTTGTCTCTTCCTCTCTTTGAAACTCTCTTTTCACTGTTTGAACTGCTTGCTGAGCTGTTTAACTTTCGTTACTCATTCTATATACCCTATAAATATTTTTTTTCCTAAAATATAAATTTTTTATTTCCTTATTTTTGAGCGTTTTATACAATAACTAGTTGATCTCCTACTTTATCAACAACAACATCCTTCTCATATAGGACAATGGCATGAACCCGGAATTGGTCACCATCATTAGTGTTAATCATGTATTTAAGTATAAGCTGGTTTGGATCCCTCAGCTTGGTAACTTAGGTCAAAAAAGAGGAGAGGATAGATAGATGTTAAATTAGACATGTTAAGTTGAGTGCCAGTATTATAATCATTCTTTTTCCATGAATAACCCATTGGCGCAGAGAATATTCTGGTTTTACTCTCACTGTCAAAGTCGCGTTCTGGATAGAAGACTCCATCACCATATTCAAGCCTTCAGCTAGTGAGAGAACTATTAGCATCACCAGCATTTAGTTTAAAGGTATCAAATATATATGGATTAGCTGTCATACTATTATTCTTAGCTCTCGGTAAATAGACAAATACATAACGGACTCGGTCAATAGAGGCAGATATTCTGAAATCACCTCAGGTATTGGTTAGGTCTGACCGTTGATACATTTCTCGAAGGTATTTCCATCGGCTTGGTTTCTGAAAAATCAGAGACGAATTTAGTCATCAAGGCATCTTTAGGTTGTAATCGGGGAACCCATAGGTAGAATCTGTCAATTACTAATCTAGTTGTATCAACAGCGCCATAAAGCATTTCTGCATCAGGATTTAAATCTATTTCAAATTCAAGTTGCATTGGCGGTAACATCCGGCCCTCTAATTCTTCAAAGAAAGAATATCTGTTTAGTGGAATATTTACATTAACCTTTTTTCTCCCTGCTGTTAATAATCGTCTCGCTTTAAAACCCGGATTTTCATCATCCACTGCTGCTTCAGCAGTATCTAGATACCAAAAAGTATTTTTTGCTACACTACGAGCATAGTCATCTGAATATTCTAATAGATTTTTTGCAAAAGTAACCAGATGTAGATTATCAGTATCATAGATAATTTTACCAGAACTCTTTATAACAAGATGTCGGATAAGAGAATGCGAGCCACATAGTAGTGTGGTGAGTGTGGCGGCATTATCTCCGCCATTAGCCTTTAAGTCAAGATGGAATTTTACTTCAAAATAGGCATTATACCAATCATAAAAAGAACTTCGGTCGTTTATAACGAATTTATAACCATTCTTCTGTTGCTCCGTGCCATTTGCCGGAACTCTTATATTACTCTCTAGTAAAAATCGGACTTCTTCATTTCTCTGGACGTTTTCTGACGATCTGAATGACATATATATTTTTATTTATTTTATATTTTTAAGATTCTGCTATAAGATTGTTAATTAACGTGTTAACTTCTTGTTGGGTCATTGTTTTCTTTTTTGCAGGTGCTCTCTTCTCTTTTGTCTTTCCCGATAATCTCTCTCTTATAAGATCTCCTGACCGCTCTGTCATTGCATTTGCTTTTTCTTTTGCCTTTTTTGACCCTTTAGTTACTTTTCTTACTATTGCTTTTGCAACAGCACTACCAACAGCACTTCCAACTGCACTAGCAGCTGCACCAAGTGGCTTCATAATATTATCAACTATAAGGCCATTTCCTCTGTGAACATAAACATATCTCCCAAGAGATGGATGATACATCTTTCTGAATTCTCTCGATTTAAGCATATAATTATTACTGCTTTTTTTTTAATATTAGTGAAAACGCAGTATCCGCATTATTTAAGTAGACTGGCCTCCTTAATCCATCAGTTATATAGATACGTATACTTGTTTTATTTAATGGGTTATAAACAATACGCCTAGGTTCAAGAGTAAAACCATAGGATGCTCTTAGAGTTGCAGTGCCAAAACTGTAAATAATATCTGATTCTTGACCATCAATTAATGAAGTACTAGTTAAATCGCAATGAATATGTAAAACATCAGTATCCTCTGTGAGATTTGGTGCTCTCTGCCCTATATTCTGCTCATCTTTTAGAATCTTCTTATCATAGCCAATAAGTTCATTAAAATCAGATTTAGTTAAATCAAGCTGATAGTTTGAGTCTAAAGTTATAATAACTCGGAAAGTTGGGTCATCAAAAGTCTGTGTAATAGGATAGTCTTCATTTCCATCCCCATCCACTATTTTTGTCACATTTCTAATATAATTGTCTAAATCTCTATATGTCCAAACACCTTGAGTAAAATCAATATCTGTCCAAGTATTGCCATTATCTTTACTACATGACATTATCTGATTATTATATCCAGCATTGCCATTTGTCCATGAAAAAAACATTGAGATAATTCTGTTAAAACCAATATAGTAGGTTGAGTTTGAATCTAGCATTATTGTTGGTGTAAACCTCGTAGTAAAATCACCTGGTCGATTTCCTGGTTCATTTTTTACAGCAAAACTACTTAGCGTTATTTCTCTCTCCATTTATATTTAAATTGAAAAATATTTTTTAATTAATTTCCCATATTGGCTTTTATTCATATGCCCTGCATGTAAGAGTGCATCAAGTATGGTTACTCCCATGTTTCTCATTTCTATACTTGTATTACCTGCACCCATTTCTGCAATAATGAGAGTCAACTTATCTAGCATTTCTTTTGGATTATGGAAGAAATAGGCGCCTCTACCACTTTTAAAACCTTTACCCTGATATGTTTCACTTGCTTTTGTATAATAATTAATATAAGATTTAATCTCTTTTTGTAAAAAGTTAGATCTTTTATGTAGTAAATCTTTCTCTTTTGCACGTATTTTCCCTTTGTTATATGCTTTTGTCGCATTTGATTTAATTGTAACTGCACCTCTTCTCTTTTTATCAGCATATTTAAGAACCTTATTTAAATAATTTCTTCTTTTCGTATCTGTCATATCCGGTTGAAATAATCTCGCATTTACATCACTATAATTTGGTAAATTTACTTCATCCATACCCTTATCAGCTTCTAGATCTCCTTTTATTTCTTCATCATCTTCCTCTTCTTCCTCGTCACCTTCATCATCTTCTTCCTCGGGAGGTCCCTCTGTAGCTAAAGGATCTTGTGATGCATATTCAGGAGGAGGATCATCAGGAATTTGCCAAAGATTTGGATCCATTTCATACTGGGGTGGTTCTCCGGGTATCTTAGCTATTTGTTTTTCAGCTTGAGGTGCTACATAATCTTCTAGATTTAGCAATCCCTCCACATCCATATCCTCATAGGGATCTACTTCAGTTGCATAATCAATACCTCCCTCTCTATTCGCTCTGGGTGCCTCAAATCTCACTCTCTTCCGAGGTTTAGTGTGTTCAGCTGCTTGATCAAGCTTATCTAGCCTAAAAGTCTTTGCAATCCTTTGATCCGTGCTTTTACTCTTTATCCTCTCTTCTGTTATTTCATTGAAGAGACCTCTCTTTGCCCTTCCTGTATTTGTCCTTTTGGCAGCTAATTCTTTCCATTTTAATAGACTCATATATTAACATAATTTATATTTTTATAAATCATACAATGTAATGTAATATTAGAGTATTCCACTAATTGAAAAAGAATACATCCATATAATTTATAGATGAAAATTCCAAACTATGACTCAGCATCAAACTCTAAAAAGGAATATAAGAGGATAAAACCCTTAATGCCTTCAAGCACTTTCCGAATGCTTATATGTGGGCCTAGTGGTTGTGGTAAAACAAATACCCTTATGCATATGCTCTACAATCTCTTATACTTTGATAAGATTTACCTGTTCTCAAAAAATCTAGAACAACCTAAGTATCAAAAATTAATGGAGAAATTCCAGTCTATCTCCGATGAGGTAGGTTATGATGTTATCGAAGCCAGTAATGATGAAATAATTCCTCTATCTGAACTAGATGGTGATAACCAAAAAATAGTGATATTTGATGACTTCTTATGTGAAAAGAATCAGAATCCTCTCATTGAATACTTTATTGGCGGTAGACATAAAAACTGTAGTGTTATCTATCTAAGCCAGTCTTATTATCTAACTCCAAAAGATATTCGTCTTAATTGCTCTCACTTTTGCATCTTTGACTCTCCCTCTGCAGGTGAAACTGCTAGAATGTGCGGAGAAGTTAATATTCCAAAAGCTAAATTCCTTAAGGCAACTTCCCAACCTTACAGCTTCGCATATATTGATAAGATAAAAAAGGCATTAACGAAGAATTTTAATGAAAATATTTAAGGGCACTCAGTCGCCGCGCCGCGGCTACTATTTAAGAGTGTGAAATTAAAAAAATATTTTAGAGAAAAATATCTATATACTATATATGTGTGATTGCAAAGATTACAAAGATTTTCTCCTAAACGCCCCACTCGAGAGCTCAGACTCAGAAGATAGTGACTACTATCCTTCTCAATCTCAACCTCAATCTCAATCTCAATCTGATTGGGAATCTTCTTCTCAATCTCAATCCCAAACCTTAGGCTCACAAGATACATGTGATAGTGATTGATTGGGATTTAAAAAATAAAACACATGTATTGCTATATATGGGATATAGTAATGAATTATTAGAACAAAATGAAGGCAAAGGCCAAAAGGGAGGAAGAGGAGAGAGAGGTCTTCCTGTAATTGGTTTTCGTCTTACAGATGATGGTAATTTTGATATTGAAGAGAAGAGATTAACAGATGTAGGAGCACCCTCCCATGGAAATGATGCATCTACTAAAAAATACACTGATGATAATTTAGACCTTAAATTAGATAAGGATTTCGAGAGTGATTTAGACTTAAACCCCCATAAAATAGTCAATTTAGCCCATCCAACAGATGATGGTGATGCTGTAAATTTTGGAGAGTTAAAAAAATCATACTCAATTTACTGGCAATAATTTTCATTTACAACCTGGTTTCAGAATTTTTAAAAACTTCAGTGAAGAGTGAGTTAACTACACAATCACCACCAAATTCATCTTCCTCTCATTTCTTCAAAAATCATAAGAGTCATTATGACGCTGTCATCATTGATAAAGAAGGTTTTGATACTGGTTTTGGTGGAGAGGCTTGGTCTAGTATAAAGATGACTAATGATAGATTAAGAGAGTGGTATTTATACTGCACTCTTTGAAATCTCTATTGGTGAAGATGGTAGTTTCCGGACAAATGACACCATAATTTTTAACGTCCATGGCGACAGTCATTATAGGATAAGTACTTTTAACAGCAATAAAATAGATGGTAGATATACTAAATCAATTATTGGATTCACTAGTGATGGCCAGGCTGGTGAGATTACTTTTAAAATAATATATTATGGTACTGAATATGATAAAAACATTAAATTTCTCTTCTATTCTAGAGTAATAAAAGGCAGTGAAAGTACTAGTTTCAACCACAATATCTTCAATATTAGTGATGTTAATGATAACCATGAGATCCTCTACTTTGAGAATATTAATATGAACGGAAATGTAATTGAGGGATTACCAAACCCAATAGGTGGGAGCGAGCCCATTACCCTATCTTTTGGAGACCCAACTATATTCTTCAAATAAAAAACGTAGATGATCACATAGATACTGACTCATTAACCGTTAAGAGAAAAGATTTATATAGCGCAGTAAATAAAGAATATCTCTATGAAAATTTTATTAAGTTAAAGAGCAATGCTGATGGAACTGAGGCTTTTGATTTAAGAGGAAAAAAAGTTCAGAACACAGAGCCATATTCTGATAATTTATTCTCTGATAATGATCTTGTCTCTAAAGTATATGTAGATAGAGAAATTGCTAAAATTCCTTCGGTAGATACTTCAGATTATTAAAATTAGATGGTTCGAGAGCGATGAGTGATAATTTAAATATTGGCTGATTCCTTATTGATGGTTTAAAAACTATTTTTGAAGATGATGGAGTTAATCCAAATTATGATCAAATCAAATATCAAGCAATTAATTTCCAATTTTTTAAATCAAATCGTGACTATCTCGTCCAATTAATAGCAAGGACTGAAGCTGACCTATTACCAAAAGATGTTAGTAAAAAGATGGAAGGTAATTTAGACATGAATAGTAAGAGTATTATTGGGCTCATAGATCAATTACCAATTAATAGCAATTATGCGGCATCAGTTAATTACGTCAATAAGAGTATTAATGATAGTAATAGTATCATTTCAGGTATCATTGACACAAAAATAAAAGAGTCAGAAGAGAGAGCAATTGAGTCTATTGACAAAGAAAACGTCTTTAAAAAAGTAATGGATGATGACCTTTTCAAAGAAGATGATAGTGATATTCATAAAATTGGGCCCATAAATAGAGCCTATCACCGTATAAATCAAAAAACATACCATTTTCAAATTGACTATGACTCAAGTCTAGGTTATTATAGTACTCGACTAAGTATTGATGTAGTTTATTTACCGGTCGGTAATTTTACTATAGTTTATGAAATGTATATTAGTGATGGACTCTCTGTTGATGAAATTAATGCTTCTAGTCAGTATCTATGTCAGTAAAATTAATAGCAAAATAGTAAATAATAACACAAGAAGTGTGATACATTTTCATAAGAGTATTATCAATCCTAGTTTTGATGATTTAGATATTGATATTCGTCTTAAAGGTAGGTCAGACCCTAAAACAGACATTTATGTGGTAGTCTATGGTATCCGAGGTTACCAGAATGATGTTTCGATTCATCTCTGGGACCGATTGTATTACTTTGATAATGATGTGGTTAATTTTGAAGCTCCTATTGACATGAATAATAAAAGTATTAAAAACCTTCCAGAAGGAAATGAAGATAGTGATGCTATCAATCTCCGTCAGTTAAATGATTTTAAAAATTCTTTCCAAACTTCAGTCGCAAATTTGCTATAGGGACAGTCCATTCTGATCTACAAACACAATTAGACAAAAATGGTAATTTAATTAAAGCTATATATAGAAATTTAATAAGAAATTATGAAAGATTTTCATTAATAAAAGGGATTTATTTCCCTGATTCTACTGTATCGAAACCTCAAAACTCATTTGCATATAAGACAAGTGGATATAACGATGGAGTTGTCACTTTTTATTTAAGCTTTCTACATAAAGTCAATGTAACTGGGAGTATGATAATAACTTTACATTGGAGAGGGGGCTCTTACCCCATCTATATTTTTATTAGTAAAGAAAGAGTAGTAGTTTCCAGAAATCCCTTAATGAATGAGCCAAGTTTAAGAAGTATTAATATTCCAAATAACGTCAGAGGAAAAAAATTCTATTTTTGGTTAATTGTTGATAGTGAAAATATGAATTTCATTTTTAGTGGTATAACAAGTGAAATCACTGTAGCACATCCTCATTTCCAGAGTCAAAATCAAGATTTTTGGCTTATCTATGTGTCACATTCTCCTTTTACAATTAATAGAGCTTTAATAACTAAAAATTTTTATAATACTGGTAGCGATGCTTATTATGATGTTACTAAATATGAAAAGAGTGAAGGAACAATTATTTAAAAATATTTAATGTCTTATACAATATATGGGCTTCCCTAATGGAGAACAAAAACTAGAGGCAAAAGCAGTGTAAGGCGAAAAGGGAGATAGAGGTATTGGTTTCTCTCTTACAGCCGACCAGCATTACCATATTAAAAACCGGAGATTAACTAATGTATCCGCTCCAGTAGATAACAGTGACGCGACCACTAAAAAATTCGTCACGGATTTATTAAAAAATAAAGCCGGTACAGCATATGTAAACAATGAGTTAGCTAAAAATGCCAATAAGGCAGACGTTCAGACAGCCCTAGGTGATAAGTTAGAAGCGAGCGATCTGAACATTATAAATAACACTTTGAGTGTGCATCAAAACAATAAAGCCGAAAAGAGTTATGAAGACATCCAATTAGCGGGTAAAGTTAACTTAACAGATTTTAACACAGCTATAAATCTGAAAGGAAATGCTTCAGACATAACAACCCTATCTAATACAATAGATTCACTCGAGAAAAACAAAACAGGCAGTGCAGATTTTAACGCTCTAATTGCTAATATAAATGACTATATTACCTTTCCGAAACCAAACATCGCGATCCATGCCGAAGAAAATGGACCTCTCTCTCTCGATGCTTTTGAATGGTCTTTCTGAAATGGAGCAACTGGTCAAAACTATGGCTTTCCAATTCCTATTTCTTCTAGAATTTTATATGGTGCTTTGTCATCTACTTTAAACAATAACGCTCCTGAATTAATTGTAGTAGCAGTAATTGTAAATGGTAATGAAGTAGGAAACAGTAGTTATGAGGGGAGGGGTTATGACACACAATTAAAAAAATGAGTGTCAAAAAATTTTTTATAAGGGAAAGAGTTAAAGGTAAAAACAAAAGCTAAAAAGGGGTATAGATAAAAATTTGATACTATTTATACTTAAAAAAATAAATATTAAGAGTATAAATGGAAGCTTATTTAAATACACCAGAAATGCAAAAATTAAGAAAAGAAGACTATAAAGAATATAGAAAGAGATATAATGTATTTAGACTAAAGTCAACTGAATGGTATTGTGATATCTGTAATAATGGTAAGAACTATAGATTAGGAGGAAAATGGACTCATTTAAGTACTAAAAAGCATGAGAGAAATTTATATAAACAAAGCAATTTAATAAAATTATAATTTAAGAAATAAAATAATTAAAAAAAAATGACACTCTATAATATATTAGATTATGATAAAATCTCAAAAAAAGCTGCTAATTCATATAATATGAATGAAATTAATAGATATATCATGAATCAACCAATTAAAAAGATAGTTATTAACCCAATATTGCAAATAGGTGGTAAACCTGTTTTTAAAAGACCTAAGTTACCAGAACCATTACAACCAACACCATATGTTCCACCAAAACCAACACCAAAACCAAGAATAAAAAGCAAGAGACCAACACCTGCTCCAAGAAATTTTATTCCAAAACCAATTAGAGCTGATATTGCTCAATTTATAGAAAAAATAAAACCATTTTATAAGCCAGAAGCAATAGCAGCATTTAGAAAAGAATTAAATGATAAACAAAACCAAGTAACTCCAATTAAAAAATTAGATAATGCTTTTGGTAATTATGCATTATCTGCAGAAATAGATATTTTTGATAAAAAAGATCCAAGAAATCAATTTAGTAGGGTTTATTATTGGATTGAAAAATTATTACTTACATACTTAAATAAAAATAGAGGACTAAAATTTAGTATTGCAATTAAAATATTATTTTATAAACGTAAATTTGATGAAAATGGTGAAGAATTTAGAGAATATATTGAGGGTTCATTTAGTAATATTGATAATCCAGAAGTTGTAACAAATAGTGAAGAGATAAAAGATAAGTATAATTTTATTGCAGAGGTTATATTAGAAAAAATATCAAAATGGTTATCTCAAGGATCTGGTTTAATAATAGAGGAGATAAAGAGTAATTTTATTAATATTGCAAAATATTCTCCAATTGGTGGTGGATCATATCTACCATTACCAAAAGAATTACAAAACCCAAAAAAAGGTTTGATAAATATTAAAAATAATGATGAATATTGTGTGATTTGGAATTCAATAAGACAAGATAATCCAAAAGATAAAAATCCACAAAGAATTACACCATTAGATAGAAGTTGTTTTAAAGATTATGATTTAAAAGGAATTAACTTTCCTTGTAAAGTACCTGATATAAAGAAGTTAGAAGATAGAATATGTAAAAATATTAATATTTTTACATATGATAATGGTGTATATCCACTTTATATTAGTGAAAAAGATAATAAAATAATATTAAACATGCTTCAAATACAAAATGAAGATAAAACTCACTATGTTTACATAAAAGATATAAATAGACTTTTATATAATAAGAATAAAAGAAAGTGTAGAATGTATTACTGTGTTCGATGCTTACATGGTTTTATAAGAGAAGACCTTTTAGAACGTCATAAACCTAATTGTAAAGATATAAATGAAGGAAACTGTGCAACAAGATTGCCAGAAATGTTTAAAGATATAAATGGTAAATGGAGAATACCAACTACTCACTTTAAAAATCATACAAAAAAATTAAAACAACCATTTACTATCTATGCTGATTTTGAAGCATTAATAGAAGATTTAAAACCACAAAGAAAGAGTCCTAATGAATCTTTTACAATAAAAGAAAAGAGACATATTCCATGTAGTTTTGGTTATAAATTAGTTTGTACTTATGATAATAATTTTAGTAAACCAATTAAATTTTATAGAGGAAAAGATGTTATAGAAGAGTTTTTAAATTGTATATTAGAAGAAGAAAGCAAAGAGGTTGTAGAAAACTATTTTAATAAACCTTTAATAATGAGTAGAGAAGATGAAGAAAAATTCAAAAATGCAAAAGAATGTCACATTTGTCTTAAGAAATATAAAAAGGATGAAAAACCTGTAAGAGACCACTGTCATATAACTGGTAAATATAGAGGTTCTGCACATAATGAATGTAATCTTAAATTTAGAGTAAGTGCTGATAATTTAAAAATACAAGTAGTATTTCATAACTTAAGAGGTTATGATGGTCATCTTATTGTAAAAGAGATTAGTGCTATATTAAAAGAAAAAAATAAGATAATAGATTTAGAAAACATAGAAATAGAAAGATATAATGAAGAACATAATAAAAATAAAAAGAAAAAGAAACGTAATCTTAATATTGGAATAATACCAAAAAATATAGAACAATATTTAACATTTTCAATAGGTAATATATCTTTTATTGATAGTGCTCAATTTTTACTTGGTTCATTAGAGAGTTTAGCAAGTTGTTTAGCAAGAAGTAAAGAGAATAAATTTAAATATCTTAGAGAATATTTTAAAGATGATGAAGAGTTTGAGTTGTCAAAGAGAAAAGGAGTATATCCTTATAGCTATATAGACTCATTTCAAAAGTTTAATGAGACTAGTTTACCAGAAAAGAAATACTTTTTTAGTGATTTAGTAGATAGAGATATTGAAGATAAAGATTATGATCATGCAAAAAAAGTTTGGGAAAAGTTTAAGATAAAAAATATAGGAGAATACCATGATTTATATCTAAAGATTGATGTTTTATTATTATCAGATATATTTGAAAATTTTAGAGATACATGCTTAAAATATTATGGATTAGATCCACAACATTATTTATCATCACCAAGTTTAGCTTGGGATTCAGCATTAAATAATAAAAGGGGAGTAAATAGTGGAGGAATATATTTAGATAAAATAATACAGGAAAACATAGACCAACTCTTATTTTTTGAAAGAGCAAAGAGAGGAGGAATATGTAATATTCCACATAGAAATGCTATAGCAAATAATAAATATTTAAGTAATTATAATCCAAAAGAGAAAAGCACTTATATAATTTATCTTGATGCAAATAACCTTTATGGTTGGGCAATGTCAGAACCACTACCATATGGTGGATTTAAATGGTTAGAAGGTTTTCCAGAAGATAAAATGTTGCCAAAAGTAAAGGGTAAAGGAAGGTTTTATGAAGTAGACTTAGAGTATCCAAAAGAGTTGCATGATTCACATAATGACTATCCTTGTGCACCGGAGAGTATAAATATAACAAATGATATGTTATCAGACTTATGTCATGAATTAAAAGATAAGTTTAATATATCAGATACAAAAGTAAAAAAGCTAATGACAACACTAAATGATAAAAAGAATTATGTAGTTCATGAAAGACTTTTAGAGTATTATTTAGAATTAGGTTTAAAATTAAAAAAGGTGCATAGGGTAATTGAATTTTTTGAAAAACCATGGTTGAAAGACTATATTCAATTTAATACAGATATGAGAACAAATGCAGAGACTGATTTTGAAAAAGATTTTTTTAAACTAATGAATAACAGTGTTTATGGAAAGACAATGGAAAATGTTAGAAAGAGATGTAGTGTTTACCTTGAGACAGATAAAGAGCAGTTTCTTAAAAAGGTAAAAACACCTTATTATGCTGGTTGTAAAATATTTTCAAAAGATTTAGTTGCTGTTAGTATGAGAAAGAAAGAGGTTTTAATAGATAAACCAATATACTGTGGTGTTGCTATTCTTGAATTAAGCAAATTACTTATGTATAAATTTCACTATGGAACGATAAAACCACTATATGGTGATAAAGCAAAACTATTGTTTACTGATACTGACTCACTTATGTATGAAATAGAGACAGAAGATGTTTATGAAGACCTTTTTCAATTTAGAGATCAATTAGATAATCATAAATATCCAAAAGATTCAAAATTTAAATTTACTGAAAACAAACAAGTGATTGGAAAGTTTAAAGATGAGACTGCTGGAATACCTATAACAAAATTTGTTGGATTAAAGAGTAAAATGTATTCATTTGAAACAGAAAAGAAAATATTTGAAAGAGGAAAAGAAAAGATAATACATGAAGAGAAAATAAAAGCAAAAGGAATAAAGAAATATTTAATAGATAATGATCACCCAAATGAGAGATACTTTAATTATTCTCATTTTGAAGATGTCCTGTTTAATCAAAAAATAATAAAGACAGAGATGA
>JAEMPF020021804.1:0-2500 GCA_022496165.2 Catalaphyllia jardinei
TAACAGAGAATTAACACTTCAGAGTTAATTCTCTGTTACATCATTTGTGTTCACAGTGCTACGCGGCACAACATTCATATGTACCCTTACTTTCTCTTCGCCGCGATTCACCATCTAAATCGACCCCGACTTTCTCTGTCCGACCTCGTAGCTCAGTCGGCAGAGTGACGGTAGATCTATTCCGGAGGTCGTGGGTTCGATTCCCACCGAGGTCAAAAGATTTTTTCTTTACCTCGTGTGGTTCCCTTATTCCCTTTACTAGGGCTAACGCCCAGTGGGTTATTCATGGGTTTCATTAGCACTAAAATTTACACTTCAGAGTTAATTCTCTGTTACATCATTTGTGTTCACAGTGCTACGCGGCACAACATTCATAGATTGGAAATCGATAGCTTCATTGAAGATGTTCTTGCAATATGCAAATTTGGCTGTAATCGAACGGCTCTCGCTTTTTGCCGCGTTTTACTAACAAAGCTAGTTATTGTTTTGTCCAACAATACTTCACAAAAGAAACAGAGGTGAATAACAAACAAATACTTATACGTATGCGCGTATAGACTGCGCATGCGAAGTTCGCTTATTTCTGAGCGGTACTCTGTCTTAAAAAAAACTTAACTGTAGTGTTTCACAGAGTATAGTATGACTATAATGTTAAATTCATAATAGTTTCGAGTTGATTTTACAACATTGCAAGTTGCTGTTGGAGAGCCAAGTGATTTTCAATACCATGATGTTGATGTGACAGAGTTTAGAACACTTAACAAAATGTTATTTTATATTTAAGCAATAGACCACAAGTTTCCGTGGGTTATAAGCTGATAAACCACACGGGATGTTGGTAGAACACGAGGAGAATTTGTAAACCACGAGCCGCAGGCGAGTGGTTTACGAATTCTTCGAGTATTCTACCAACATCCCAAGTGGTTTTTCAGCCTATAACTCATAGAAAACTTGTGGTCTATTGCTTTTATATAATAATTCAGAAGACGCGCGATTTTTCCGTGGGTTTACCGGCACAATTCAAAGTGAACAGACTGCAAATTGTAGTAGTTTCTAAAAAGGTATCTACGGATTGTAACTGTTCATCAGTAGGATGCCTAAAATGTGTGCAATTCCACAATTGGTTTCCGCTCCATTAAATCCTATACCAATTGCAGAACATTTCAGGAGGAGCCACCCACGATGTGAGCACAGCTACGGACAACACATATAAGTGAGGAAAATAACGAAAAGTAAAATTAAGACGTTATTTAACGAACTAAATACACACGTCAATTAAATTGATAAATAATGCACGCGCCCAAAATAAAATTGCGCGCGCACACGTACAATGACACAAAACAAATATAAGTAAGAAATAAACAATGAAAGGATACGATGGTGCAGTTCAAGCTTGGATTGCTAACCTCATCTCCCGCAGGGTTGCACCATACTTATCAACGATTAGCCCATGGAGATTGAAGAATTTCTTGAATGATTTCTGAAGTAGATTGGTTTCAAAGCCTTGTTGTCTGAGAAGTAATGAAAGTCCGCGGAGCCCATTAATGAAGTCAACTTTAGACGTGCAAATTCTAGCATATCTCACCAGTTGAGATATGTAAACACTGTAAGCTGGATTGGCGGGAATGTTGCTGTCCATATGAGGAAAGTTGAGTATCCGGAATGCCAAGTCATCTCTCTTATCGTGCTGACACGGAAAGGTGTGTTTATTACGCCCGTCTTGATGTTCGTGTCGAGATGACACACTTCAGTAGATGATATGGAAGTGTCCTCAAGTTGCAATTCCGACGGTTAAATTTTGCTGATGTAATTTCCAAAGTCCTTATTATTAATACTGAATAAATCGTCGATGTACCGAAAGGTGTTGCTGAACTGGATGGCTTTTGTAATGTCCTGTTTCATTGTTTTGACCATGAAATCATACTCGAAGGTATGAAGGAAGAGATCAGCCAACAAAGGTGCACTATTGGTACCCATGGGTATACCAATAACCTGCCGGGAAAACAGAGCTTCCAAAACGAACGTCGATGTTTTCGATAAGAAAGTCAGTGGCGAGGCAAAGCTCTCTACCAGTAGTCATGCACCTCTTCGGAACCTCTAATTTTATTTGCTCCCGGAGTCATCCACCTCTATTGTTTTCAGGACTAGGGCCATTGTTTCTGTTGTTTATTCTATTGTTTTCTCGGCCAATCCTGTTAGACCTTACGAGAGGTGCGTGGCGCCTCCTCTCTACAAGAGATGTACGTGTACCTCGTTGACGTCCTATCATTCGTCCAGAAGGTGCAAAAATTGTTGGTAGCAATGAAGCTTTTTACCGAGGGAGACGGACAGTACTTGGGTCAATTTTTGCTGGGTATGTGCCGCTGGCCACTCAGAACTCCTACCTCATTATAGTCTATTCTGTGGCTAATTATAGACCCCATCTTAGTCACTTTTGGGCAAATGTAATTTTTCCCGATCCCAACTTAGTCACTTTCTGTTGATGCCTCTACCTAATAGA
>JAEMPF020021804.1:7500-12500 GCA_022496165.2 Catalaphyllia jardinei
AGTTGTTCCGTCACCTGTAACAATGTTCCGTACACAGCTTTTTTTCTTATTTGATTTTTCTAAATTGAAGAAATACTTGTTATTTTTTTCACCTTTTTCATACCAATTTGCACGGGAACGGATAATAGCACCCTGAGTAATATAATCATAGAGATCATCGTATTCTGCTTGTAAACATTCTAGTTCTTGAACGTTTTCTTTCGACGGGTCATCTTCACAATTTTTGGTACAGTTCTGTAATTTTTCTTCCAAATCTTTGACCTTGGCTTTCCTACTGTGAGCTTTTTCTTTGCTATACTTGATAGTGAACTGTCGAATTTTATATTTTAACAAATCCCAAAGAACGCGCTTATCAACAGCCTCTTTAAATTCTTCAAGCCATTTTTTAATATTTTCATCGAGAAGAAAACGATAATCACTGTCATTCACTAAGGTAGAATTAAATTTCCAAAAACTTGGACCGCGTTCACCATCCCCCACGCCATTAATTAGTAATGTTATCGCAGAGTGATCCGATTTAATAGATGGTTTTATATCCACGGAGACGACATCATCCTGTAAACCATCGCTTATCAACCAAAAGTCTAAACGTCTCTGGATAACTGGAGTTTTTTGACGCCAAGTAAAACGCTTCTCTTTGGGATGCCTGACACGCCATATATCTAACAAATCGTGCTCCAAACAAATATCTTCTAAGACTTTGACAGAATCTTTCACTTTCTTAAGACCACCACTCCCGTCTAATTCTTGATCAAAAATCACATTGAAATCTCCACCAATGATCACAGAAAAGTCCGAGAGAGTAAACGAACTATTAAGCTCCTCCGAAATTGTTTTGAAAAAATCGCACTGCTCAGAACATTTATTTGGTGCATAGATGTTTAAAAGTAAAAAAGGAGAATCCTGGATCATAGCCTCAAGAAGAATATAGCGGCCTTGTGAATCAACCTTAATCGATTGCAATTGGAAGTCCAACTGTTCTTTTACAAGAATAAGAACGCCCTTGCTATGACCAGTTCCGTGCGAAAAAAACATATCACCTTTCCATTGTTTTTTCCAAATATTTTCCACTTCTGAGGTACTATATGTTTCTTGAAGGAAACAGATATCCGCTGAAGATCTCGCCAACCAATTGAAAAAAGCCTTCCTTCTATCAAAAGTGCGAAGACCACGAGCATTTAAAGACAAAAGGTTAAAATTTATGTTTTTTCGCCCCATATCCCAAGAGATAAAGCCATCCAAGTCAAGTGAGAAAAGCAAATGTTATCACTCCTTGAAAGCGCGAACGGCAAGTAGAATTTACCAATAGCAGCATGCGTATACAAAGAATAAGAATAAGAAACGAAAAGAAAAACACCAACTATAAACATTAAACTAAACAAACACATACTTCTTTAAGAGGCCGTAGAACAAAATATGTAAATTACGACCTTTGAGACTTGGGACTAAGTAAGGAAACGGAATTTGAATAAATTCTTCTTTGCTCCCGAA
Organism: Catalaphyllia jardinei; assembly: GCA_022496165.2. Taxonomy (NCBI): domain Eukaryota; kingdom Metazoa; phylum Cnidaria; class Anthozoa; order Scleractinia; family Caryophylliidae; genus Catalaphyllia; species Catalaphyllia jardinei. The sequence continues at coordinate 8,992 of JAEMPF020021804.1, forward strand.
AAATAACCATAGCCTTAACGGATTGCAAAAATTTACCTCAAAGAAAATGCAGACCGATACTAGGATACGTTACACATCAAAATAAATAAGTTTTCCTTTAAATATGAACAAAAATCTATCTTTCATCAGAACTCAGTGTGAGACTCAGGGTAATGTTAAAGTATTATACGTCAAATCCTAAACAAATATATATATTGACCGTCAATGATTTACAACGGAACGAACACTCCATCAATATAAAGTTTATCCGGCTCGCGCCAGCTAAAATATCCAGTCTTGCCTTCTTCCCTGGCCTTCTTCAGCTTGGGCCACTGCGCCTTTCTTCTGTCCCTAATTTCCTTTGGTAAATCCACGAGCACCTTGAAATCTAGCGAGCGGCTCATTTCTTTCGCTCTTTTAAAGATATATTCTCTATCTTGGAAACGTAGAAAACGGGCTATGATAGGTCTTGTCTGGTTTGACTTCTTACCTACCCTATGAATTCTTTGGAACTCAATTTTCCTCACCTCCTCAATGTTAAGCTTCTTCTCCAGGAGTTGATAAATCACTTCTTTCGTATCTTCCTCGTCTGCCATCGATTCTGGAACTCCAAGAAAGCGAAGATTCTCACGCCGGTTATATAACTCTTGGTACATAATTTGGTCTTCCAAGCCCTTAATTCTCTCCAAGTGAACTCTTTCTTTGCTTCTTAACTCCTGCACTTCGCTGTTAAGATAGGATACTCCTTTATCCATCGCATAGATGTCATCTCTAAGCTTCTTAGCGTCCCCTTGTACTTTATCGACCACATTCTCAAGCTTATTAACCGTAGTCTTCAGGTTGTTTACAGTCTCTATCACTGTTTCAAGTTTAGACTCTAAACTTTCTAGCTTACATAGAATGAGCTTCAGTTGCTTTGTAACATCTTCCATGTTTCTCGACTCTACGAGCACTTGGGCTTCTTGGTTCTCGTCAGCGATGGCGTCGCCTTGAAAGGCGTCAACCAAATTTTGTTCGTTACAGATTCTCTTTCCTTCAGGTGAATTCGTTTCGCTGTCTGAGTTACTGGTTCTTGTCTTCCTTTTCGGCCAGTTAAAGAGGTCTCCCATGTACAGAAAAACTTGCAATAAAGTCAAAATTTCGGGAGCGAGAAGAAACACGTCCTCACATGTTGAAAGCTCGACCCAATCTCTCTTTTACCCTTTTACCCTGCAAGTGAAGTATGATCCTCGCAGTAAATTTCCCAATTTAAGCAATTGGGAAGAAGAAGCCTGAAAAAAACGGGGCTCCCAATGTGTGGCTTCATAGCTCAGTTGGTAGAGCATCGCACCGGTATCGCGGAGGTCATGGGTTCGAATCCCGTTGAAGCCCCGATTTTTTTCAGGCTTCTTCTTTCCAATTTCTTAAATTGGAAAATTTACTGCGAGGATCATACTTCACTTGGAAAAGTATTATTACTTTCGTCTAATTTGAGGACAGCGGAGACAAGGCATAACATCAAATATTAATGAAAGCTGAAATAACCAAAAATTCTGAAACAAAAAATGCCACATGCACGCTATATATTATTAATATCTATTTAAACCTAGAAAAACTCCGACCTGAAGACAGTTTCAATTGATTTCCTATCATAACGATACCATTATGTCTTGTGCGAAACAGTTCTTCACAGTTCAGTTCATAGGGTAACAATTACCATACTCAATATCGTTCTCCCTTTCGGCAGCATTTTTACCATTTAGGTATACTAGTATTGTTCTAATGGCATCAACAAGTGAAGCTGTTCCATTTATGTTTTTAGTAATATATCAAACACGAGAGACAGTGTTTCATCGGGATATCCAAACACCGAGAAGAGAGTTGAAAATACGACGCGCAGCGGAGTATTTTTGACGAAATTCGAGGTGTTTGGATAGCCGATGAAACACTGTCTTGAGTGTTTGATATATCTTCTCAATTGAAACAAAAACTAAAGAGTAAACGGAGAAGTAAAATCGTCAAAATCTATGCTAATTAAGACCGGGTATCCAAACCTCCTTCACGCTTGTGATTTTCTTTGTTTTAACTTGATGAATTATTAATGAGTTTGAGAAGTGTATTGAATGGGGGATGTGTCTCTTTCATTATAGAGCAGGAGCGAATACATATATTTTGATTTTTTTTGTGGGTTTAAAGATACTACTGATGCAATATGAGAAAAATTATATCAAAAACCCTGTGCATTCACTGTTATTTATTATATCATTCTCAAGAATTAACTTTCTTTGAAATGAATCAGTTAATACTCCTTCAGTCTCAAACAAATATTCTAAATTTACTTCAGTTCCAAAAACCTCTATAGTTCTTGGAAGATTAGCGGGTAATAGCTGGTTGTGTTCGAAACTTGATTTACGAAACATGTTTTTGCTATTGTTGACAATGGTGAGCAAGGATGAGTTGTAATTCCAGTAATTGCATGGTTTAATTACAGAGTAGCAAAGAGAGTATAGAGCTACAGCACAACCTTAGATTGAAATTTGTGGTTTCATTCACACTGTATTAAGAGACCATCCTATTTTGAATATTCTCAATTTGTACTCCTCTCACTTCAAATACATCATTGTTATGTATACATTGAAAATAATGGTCTAAACTATCAAGGTACGGTACTTCAAGAAGAGCACATGTACCTTGAGGCTGCCCTCTACCATACAAACCTCTAGCATGAGAATCAAATATTTTGAACCCCATATTACCATTACAATAGATTACAACAGCAACACACCTCACTGTTAATATGAAATTGGTGTAGTTTTCAGATCTAAGAAATTCAAAGGCTCTTTGTAAAGAGGTGCATTACTGATATTCCTGTATAGCAGCATCTTGGTGTACAGCCCCAGAGTAGCTTTCACTGTATTCCAGCTGATAATCAGCCAGAGTATCAAACACATTTAATGCTGTTGGTAATTCCGACTGCATTAAAAATGCGTGTCTGGCTAATCGTAACAAACTTGAATAACACTGATTTACAATATTCATTATTTGTATAAGATCATTGCAGAGCTGATTCTCTGTTTGTTGTTGTAAATCAAAGAGCACAAACTCATTGCAACACATTGTTATCCTGCATTCTGTCCAAAAACTAACTCGTTACCTTGACTGTTAGGGTCAACATATATTGGAGGACCAGGATTTTTTTCTCTGTCTCTACTCAATCTATACTTGCAATAATTTGCAACATGGGCCTCACTCTTGCAAAGACACGTCAGTTTGTTACAAGAAAACAATGTTAAATATCGACTACCACGATATTTTACCTCTCTTACACTTTGACGAAATCGACTACGACAGTCAAACATAAACTTCCTTTTTTTGAATATATTTTTAGCATTTACATAACAGTACAATGTAGATGATATGGTAACACGACAGAATACGTTCATAGCCAAATTCTCTAACCTTTCTGCTTTTGTTCCTTAGACTTTCCAAACTTCTTATTGGTATTCTGCTTGGTTCACGATCGCGTCTACATACACGATTAGACTTAAGTT